>JASTWQ010000655.1:0-95071 GCA_035220615.1 Leptothorax acervorum | reverse complement strand
CTGCGATTTCTTCCTGACGATCGACGACGATCGGCGTGAATTTAAAGCCTGACGACGCGCCGTGGAGACTCAGTGTTAGTCGAACAGTTTTCCCGACATGTCTATGACATTCACACTGACCGGGAACAGCAGCATCCTCGCGGTGCACTACTTTCCCGCCGTAGATTTGAGCAATGGTGACTACGAGCTCGGTCTAATGGTTTTTGAGACTTATCACACGATACCGAATGTTAATTCTTCGTATAATAAATTCTACTTTGACGAGGATGACACGGAAATCACGATACCCGAGGGATCGTACGAGATACGAGCGATACACGAGTTTTTGAAACGCGCTGTTTCACGGAAACGCCCACGACACGACCGACGCGTAGCTCGTTCCATCAGCGACAATCGTACATCGGTCGCGGATATCGCACGAGAGGAGACCGCTCGCGCGAACGATGACGATGACGACGACGACGACGACAACGCGGAGTACGAGGACGACGAGGCTGTAAAATATCCGCTAGTGCTCCGTGCTAATTACAAAACGATGAAGAGCGAGATTAATTGCGCTTTCAGAGTAAACTTTAGCAGACCAAACAACATTGGATCGCTACTGGGATTCTCGTCGAAGCGTATATTGCAGCCGGGAAAATGGCACCGATCGGACCTACCGATTAATATCATCAACATAAACATTATCCGCCTAGAGTGTAACGTGACCGCGGGTGAGTATAGCAACGGCAAACCCGTTCACACGATACACGAATTTTCTCCAAGCGTGCCACCAGGATATAAGATATCGGAAACACCGGCGCAGATCATTTACCTGCCGATCATCGCACGGAGCATTACGGATCTAACGGTACGCATTGTGGATCAGGACGGACGATTGCTCGACTTTCGAGGCGAAGAAATCACCGTCAGATTGCACGTACGACGGCGACAACGATAACGCGCGTGAGTGTGCGCGATATATATGAGATGCTCGTGTTGACGGACTCGGAGCACGCGAGAGATAACACTATCTACACTACGGTAGCGACCGACGATATCGTCAGATCATTTGCATCACCAGCGTTAGGCTACGCTAAAAATACGAGAAAGAAGCTTACAGCGTCGAACGTTGAATTCCTACAATCTTTGGAATTCGCGGTGCGAAATATCTGAGGGAAACATGACCGATATCCTTAACATCGGAAGCGAGCCGGTCTTTGACGATCGCATCGTCAAGATCGAGACTCACACGTACAATGCGTACGCCAACACAACGTTCGAGTATAGCGATGAGATACGAATACCCATACAACAGCAGGATCTGTATACGTTGCCGTGCGAAAGTTTTCTCTACGTCGAAGGAATATTGACGGTGAACCCGATAACGTGGTATTGGCGAATAATGCCGTTGCGTTTATGTTCGATGAAATTCGATATGAACTCGACGGCGTGGAGATTGATCGCAACAGAAACGTAGGAATAACAACAACGCTCAAGAAGTACGCGTCGTTGTCTTTGGGCGCGAGTACGATTCTGAAAAACGCCGGCTGGGATATGTTCAATAACGCCGACATCACTTTTACGCGAAGAAACTTTACTTTTCACGTACCGCTCAGAATGCTACTGCGATTTTGCGAGGATTACAAACGCGTGGTGATCAACGCGCGTCATGAGTTGATCTTGATAAGATCGCGCAACGATAACAATTCCCTGGTGGGAAATCCGACGTTGACTCCTGCTATCAACGTACTCAAAATACAATGGCGAATGCCTCACGTGTTGCTGAACGAGATCAACAAACTGTCGATGCTGCGCGCCTTGGAAAACGGACGATATCTGAGTATGAGTTTCCGTTCGTGGGATCTGTACGAGTATCCCCTGTTGCAGAACACGACCAAGCACTCGTGGGCCATCAAGACCGCGACTCAGCTCGAAAAACCGCGATACGTCATATTTGCTCTGCAGACAGGCCGGAAGAACGTTATGAGCAGAGAAGTAACAACGTTCAATCATTGGAAATTGACCAACGTGAAACTCTATCTAAACTCTGAATTCTATCCGTATGACGACATGAATTTGGACTTTGGCAGACACAGATGGGCGATTCTGTACGATATGTACACGCGTTTCAGTAGAGCGTATTACGGACGCAAAAACGTTCAGCCGTGTCTCGATGTCCCGAATTTTCTACTGTACGCTCCAATAGTGGTCATCGATTGCTCTCGACAAAACGAATCTGTCAAAACTGCCACCGTGGATGTCAGAATAGAATTTGATTGCATGGAGAATGTACCGCCGAATACCTCAGCGTACTGTCTCATCATACACGATCGCGTTATTCAGTACAACCCGTTGACCAACGTGGTGCGCAAAATTGTCTGAGCGGTCGCGGCAACGTCGAAAACAACTATTAATAAAGAGAGGGGGAAGGGGAGCAGGGTATAAATCAAAAGTGTTGCGAGACGTTTGCATATTTGCGCGTCATTCTTTTCGAGTAACGCATCAAAGAGAGAGAAATCTCATGTCCGTACCAACGTTCGTGGACCTGCAAGGTTTCCTCGTCGGAATGAAGTTTGTCGTGAAGGAGGTGGCGGTGCTGCGAAAGGGAACCGTTCTGGCGCATTACATCTTTGAACGTCCCATGCCGTAGAATCTCCTCATGAATTCCGACAAATCATGCGCTACCTGGTTGAACAAAAATCATCACGGATTACGATGGAACGACGGAAACGTGCCGTACAGCATGGTGAAACGTCTCATTACATCGGCCGTGTTTGGTATGGAAGAGGATGATGATGATGATGACGACGAAACGCCACCGACTCTCGTGTACGTCAAGGGAATCCAGAAACGCGAATGGTTGGTGGATCTGCTCGAAGATTTTGCGAGAAAGAAAATGATCGTCGAGACTATTGATGCGGATTACGAAGACATCGACTCTTTGAACAATATGGATGCCGCTAATACTGTGCGATGCGGAAAACATACGAAGAATTGCGCGTTACAAAACGTATTTAAAATATTTAACTGGTGGTCAAAACACGAGAACGAAGTGGAATCTTTTTATAAAACTTATAAAAATAAATAAATTATACGTATATGTACGTTACAACGTTTTATTTCTTATCTCCTTTCCCCTCCACTACGCATGACTAAATACGTAAGAGAAGAAAATATAATACTTCCACATCCTCCTCATCTGTTCCTTATTAGAATATTAAAAGGACCACGCACACAAACATTGGAAATCTGGGCACCGGTCAAATTTCTCCAAACTTTGGGGTTTTTTAGCTTATGACCCCTCGATCAAAAGTCCTTATGGGCCCGAACCTCCAGGAAGTCATGGAAAAGAGTTATGGGGTATGGAAGTCGACGGAATATAAGTAGTCGAGTATACACGTTTTTATCCTTGAAATACGTCGAATTCGAGGGGATCTATTATGATAACTAATGGGACAAAACTTCTTGAACTTGGAGAGGACTATCTGATAGTTTGACCCAATCTTGGCTATAAAGTCTAACTAGGGTCCGGTAGGGCCCAGTAAGGGCCGAGCCAGGTTTTTATGATGGAAACCTGGATTCATCGCAGAATTAGATTCTGTCACTAGGAATATATTCAGATATGACACTAACATTTCATAACCGACCCGACCAATTAAAGCAAGATCCGGTGTGGACCCGACCAATTTAACGCAAGATCCGGTGTGGACCCGACCGGTTAAAGTAAGATCCGGTGTGGACCCGACCAGTTAAGGCAAGATCCGGTGTGGACCCGACCAATTAAGGCAAGATCCTGTGTGGACCCGACCGGTTAAGGTAAGATCCGGTGTAGACCTGACCGGTTAAGGCAAGATCCGGTGTGGACCCGTCCGGTTAAGATAAGATCCGGCGTGGACCCGACCAATTAAGGCAAGATTCGGTGTGGACCTGACCAGTTAAGACAAGATCCGGTGTGGACCCGACTAGTTAAGACAAGATCCGGTGTGGACCCGACCAATTAAGGCAAGATCCGGTGTGGACCCGACCAGTTAAGGCAAGATCCGGTGTGGACCCGACCAATTAAGGCAAGATCCGGTGTGGACCCGACCAGTTAAGACAAGATCCGGTGTGGACCCGACCAGTTAAGACAAGATCCGGTATGGACCCGACCAGTTAAGGCAAGATCCGGTGTGGACCCGACCAATTAAGGCAAGATCCGGTGTGGACCCGACCGGTTAAGACAAGTTAACTGGTCGGGTCCACACCGGATCTTGTCTTAACTGGTCAGGTCCACACCGAATCTTGCCTTAATTGGTCGGGTCCACGCCGGATCTTATCTTAACCGGACGGGTCCACACCGAATCTTGCCTTAACCGGTCAGGTCTACACCGGATCTTACCTTAACCGGTCGGGTCCACACAGGATCTTGCCTTAATTGGTCGGGTCCACACCGGATCTTGCCTTAACTGGTCGGGTCCACACCGGATCTTACTTTAACCGGTCGGGTCCACACCGGATCTTGCGTTAAATTGGTCGGGTCCACACCGGATCTTGCTTTAATTGGTCGGGTCGGTTATGAAATGTTAGTGTCATATCTGAATATATTCCTAGTGACAGAATCTAATTCTGCGATGAATCCAGGTTTCCATCATAAAAACCTGGCTCGGCCCATACTGGGCCCTACCGGACCCTAGTTAGACTTTATAGCCAAGATTGGGTCAGACTATCAGATAGTCCTCTCCAAGTTCAAGAAGTTTTGTCCCATTAGTTATCATAATAGATCCCCTCGAATTCGACGTATTTCAAGGGTAAAAACGTGTATACTCGACTACTTATATTCCGTCGACTTCCATACCCCATAACTCTTTTCCATGACTTCCTGGAGGTTCGGGCCCATAAGGACTTTTGATCGAGGGGTCATAAGCTAAAAAACTCCAAAGTTTGGAGAAATTTGACCGGTGCCCAGATTTCCAATGTTTGTGTGCGTGGTCCTTTAAATACCGAGCGTATGATGCGCGAACGAAAGAAAGCGAATGGGATGGGTAGAGAGAACGCGAAGAGATGCGATATCGTAACTCTCAGATTACAATAACTGACCTACTGACCGACTTACCACTGCTTAGTCACACATAGTGACCCTCTATACAGAGTCTGGACATAAGCGATTACGATTGCAGCTCGGGCATCGTCGGGCGCTGACACGGGCGTCCCCTAAATTAAGGTAAGAACAAACGCGAACGCGAACGCGAACGCGAACGCGAACGCGGGCGGCGCGACGGCGGGCCCTAACGCGGCACCCCTCCCCCGCGCGGACCCTACGCGACCCTAACGCGGCACCCCCTCCCCCGCGTGACGTCAACACCCCTCGCCCTCCTTTGTGATACGAGACGCCGCTTGTAAAACATCCTCCACCCCCCCTTTTTTTTTGCCCGAATGCATCATATCCCCCCTCCTCGCGTGACGTCATCCCCCTCCCCCGCGTGACGTCCACCCCTTCGCCCCTCGAGTACCCCCCGCCCCTCACCCCCCTCATTGCCCCATGGCCCAGAACGCTCTTATTCTACCTACTTTTATGTGGATGGTTGAAAAAGTAATTAATATATCTGCCCGAGAACGTCGGTTTGCGGTCCCAATTAGTTATCAGTGTGTTATTTTCTCTATACACTGTTACGTCCAAGAAACTGATTGCATCATTTATTTCGGTCTCGTACGTAAATTTCAATCGAGGGTGATAATCGTTAAAAATCGTAAGAATCTCGTCCAGCTCGGTCTTGAGAACTACCGCAAAATATCGTCAACGTATCTACGGAAGATGCGCACATTAAATTTTAACAGTTGCAGACAGCGTGTCTCCAGATCTTCCCTAACAATGTAGAATTCTATTTTATTGTATTGTGTAGTTCATAATTCCGAAACTTTTTAGACAAATTACCAATGTAAAATCTTCAATATAACTGTCACTTGAGAAGGACCAAAACCCATGGCCGAAACGTTGTAAATTTATTAATAAATATGGCCAGTTGGGTCGTTTAGAACACAACAAATAATAATGAACTTTAAAACGCAGTCTTAAGTACTAATATATAATAGATAACTATTTTCGTTAATCATGTAGAAATCTGCAATAATTTCACCAAGAGATCCATAGTGTAAGTTGCTTAAAACGTGATCTTAACTGTTGCGTGATTTATTATAACTTTGCATTTATGGCAGATGTTACTCCGATTTTACCACACCGATATCGTGCAACATTTTACATTCTTATAAGGACAGAGGAGATGGCGATGTTACCTATCATCGAATTCTGGGCTGCGTTCAGGAATTACGCCTAGGCGTACCTAGGTAACTCTAATGCTATAGTATATACGTGACGTAAACTATAGCTTAGAGTTACCCAGGTTGAATTTCTGAACGCAGCCCTGAGGATACCTGGAAGTACTTCGGAGATTGCATCTGCGCATATACCAGTGTGAGACACAATGAAAAAACAACATATCTATTATATATTAGTACTTATAGGACTGCGTTTTAAAGTTCATTATTAGTTGTTGAACCACAGCACAATGCGGTGTTATTACCTTTGTGAACCTGGAGCCCGACTTTACGAAAATTAAAAATTAATAATATAATTTGTTTGTACTTCGTTTGTACCCGTTTGTACCACTTTTCATTTTGTTTGTACCTCAAAGGGTTCGGAGATATAAGGTGGTTAAAAATGACCAGAACCCAACTTTAAGATACTTTAATTTCATTAATGTCATTCGATAGAGAATCGTTTGTACCCGTTTGTACCACTTTTCATTTCGTTTGTACCTCAAAGGGTTCGGAGATATAAGGTGGTTAAAAATGGCCAGAACTCAACTTTAAAATATTTTAATTTCATTAATGTCATTCGATAGAAAATCGTTTGTACCCGTTTGTACCGCTTTTCATTTCGTTTGTACCTCAAAGGGTTCGGAGATATAAGGTGGTTAAAAATGGCCAGAACTCAACTTTAAAATATTTTAATTTCATTAATGTCATTCGATAGAGAATCGTTTGTACCCGTTTGTACCACTTTTCATTTCGTTTGTACCTTAAAGGGTTCGGAAGTACAATTATTTTAAATTATTAGACTAACGTTAAAACGGTAAATCCGCTATTTTTTAAGATATCGCGAAACGGTCAACGGGGTTCGACAGAGAATCGTTAGTACCCGTTTGTACATAACAATTATGCAATAGATTTACCCGATGCGGTCACACCTCCGAATAATTTCATAATGGTCACACGAGATCCATTGGACCCCCACGTAGAAAAAACAATCACCATTTGTTAACTATTCAAACTATTCAAAGTTTCATCTCAAAAATTTAACTAGACATACCTGAAGGTTTTCTAACTATTCTCTGTCGAACCCCGTTGACCGTTTCGCGATATCTTAAAAAATAGCGGATTTACCGTTTTAGCGTTAGGTCTAATAATTTTAAATAATTGTATTTTCGAACCCTTTGAGGTACAAACGAAATGAAAAGCGGTACAAACGGGTACTAACGATTCTCTGTCGAACCCCGTTGACCGTTTCGCGATATCTTAAAAAATAGCGGATTTACCGTTTTAGCGTTAGGTCTAATAATTTTAAATAATTGTATTTTTGAAACCTTTGAGGTACAAACGAAATGAAAAGTGGTACAAACGGGTACTAACGATTCTCTGTCGAACCCCGTTGACCGTTTCGCGATATCTTAAAAAATAGCGGATTTACCGTTTTAGCGTTAGGTCTAATAATTTTAAATAATTGTATTTTCAAAACCTTTGAGGTACAAACGAAATGAAAAGCGGTACAAACGGGTACTAACGATTCTCTGTCGAACCCCGTTGACCGTTTCGCGATATCTTAAAAAATAGCGGATTTACCGTTTTAACGTTAGTCTAATAATTTAATATAATTGTACTTCCGAACCCTTTGAGGTACAAACGAAATAAAAAGCTGTACAAACGGGTACTAACGATTCTCTGTCGAACCCCGTTGACCGTTTCGCGATATCTTAAAAAATAGCGGATTTACCGTTTTAGCGTTAGGTCTAATAATTTTAAATAATTGTATTTTTGAAACCTTTGAGGTACAAACGAAATGAAAAGTGGTACAAACGGGTACAAACGATTCTCTATCGAATGACATTAATGAAATTAAAATATTTTAAAGTTGAGTTCTGGCCATTTTTAACCACCTTATATCTCCGAACCCTTTGAGGTACAAACGAAATGAAAAGTGGTACAAACGGGTACAAACGATTCTCTATCGAATGACATTAATGAAATTAAAGTATCTTAAAGTTGGGTTCTGGTCATTTTTAACCACCTTATATCTCCGAACCCTTTGAGGTACAAACAAAATGAAAAGTGGTACAAACGGGTACAAACGAAGTACAAACAAATTATATTATTAATTTTCGTAAAGTCGGGCTCCAGGTTCACAAAGGTGGTTATTGTTATTTTTTATGTCCGATTTTTATTGTTTGACTCAATCTTGCGCTGAAGAGGACCCAAAGAAAGGGTCGAAACGTACGCCTTTAATATTACTGTTATTTGGTTGACTTATATATGTAAACATTTTAATTTGATAAATCATAAAGCGCACTATGTACCGTGTGTGGCTCTTATTGTCAAATTTATAAAATTTTTTGATTTATTTAGAGAGCCTTATATATCTATTGCTTCTTTACTTATTTATTTATTATTTATTTACTTTACTTATTTATTTATTATTTATTTGCTATTTATTTATTTTTATTTTTTTGCCGGGACAAAGGATGTACGAATTGCGAATGCGAGTGAAGAAGCAATGTAAATGATTATAGGTTAATTCCTGAAATTCATTGATTGACATGTCGAAGTAATCGTAGCAATATGGATTATTGTAGGTTAATTCGAGAATTCTGCGGCATCTTATAATATATTATATATTACAGCAGCAATACGCCGCGAGAGATAAGCTTGTGTGCGTGCCAACGTTCACCTACGTCGTCGCACCTATGTTACACCCATTCTGACATGCTCGTATTTGGCGAATCTCTCTGCTTTGCCCAAGTGCTATGCAGTTATGCACGTTATTACGTGTAAAAGTGGGATAACACACACGTTTCGTGTCAATAAAAAATATTTATACTTATTCTATAAACTTTTCAGGTACTAAGAACAAAACGTTCGTTGCCAGACGCAAAAGAATCTGAGAGTATAAGATGGCGGCAATGCGTTCGCAAAACCGTCCGTCTTCCGCAAATGGGATACGTTCCGAAACTCAACCGGAAAAACTTTTAGGTCATTTTTACACTATATGGTCACCTAAAGATTATAGGTTACAAATTCATTGGCTGCGTTCAGCGAACACAACAGTTGTACAACAGTTGAGTGTGTCCGCTGAACGCGCTATGATTGGAGAGCGCTGTCCAACACGTTCAGTGAGCGGACGCCATGTTACTGAGCACTTTATAAATACGCTCACTGAGTACAACGTGTTGTATGTGGACAGATTTGGCGCCTTATATGAGTTTTCTAGCAACATGGAAAACTTGCTTGAAAGTATATATGAATATAACAACGCTTCATACAGTATTACAGATACTGCTGAAGTGCATAATTTATTACAAAATGATAATTATTAATTTATTTCGATTATTATTAAATTTCAAATATTCCAACTATATATATGTTTAATTAACCTCAACTTTGTCAAATTATGTTAATACATATTTTTAGATTCCAACTTCTTCGTACAATATATGGCAAACAATACGAGTGCCCCGATATTAATTTCACTTCCTGAAGATAATACAGGTGTTTTATTTATATATTATTCAATATTAATTACACACAAAATTAAGATTACTATATTAATAATTAATTATTCTAGTAAATATATGAAGTATAACTATTATTTTTAGATAAAGAACAAACCTTTACATGGACCAAGCAATCAACAAAACTTTTCCTGCAAACATATAGTGACAGGAAAGAAAAGTTTCGTGACCCAAAAATTAAGAAAAAGCAATTGTGGAATGAAATTGTACAATTAATGAAGGAATATGGGTATAATAATGTGAATGAAGACATATTAGATCGCAAGATGAGGTATATGAAAAGGTCTTATAAAACGATTAAAGAAAATAATAAAAAAAGCACCACAGGACGAGGACGTGTAGCTTTGGAGTACTACGACACGTTTGAAGAAATTTTTGCTAGCGATCGCACTATTAACCATGAACCAACACTACAATCAACTTTAACCGGTGGTACGTGTAGTAGGTCATATCCAGGACCGTCAAACAGCCAACCACAAATGATTCAACCAACTTTAACCAGTGGTACGTGTAGTAGGTCAAATCTAGGATCGTCAAACAGCCAACCACAAATGATTCAACCAACTTCAACCAGTAGTACGTGTAGTAGGTCACATCTAAGACCGTCAAACAGCCAACCACAAATGATTCAACCAACATTAACCAGTGGTACGTGTAGTAGGTCACATCCAGGACCGTCAGACAGCCACCACAAACGATTGAAAATGAAATTAATCCTGATAACCCTCCAATATTCAACACAAATCTTTCCGCAAATTTGTTAACTTCACCTCATACACCATTACCTAACGACGGAGCCTTTCAATCACCAACCAATATTTTGACATCAGCATCACCTTTATCGTGTCCCCCATCAGAGATATCTACAAATAGTGCACCTTCTTCTTTGCCAACCACGAATAACAATAGATCGTTATACAACTTAAGAAAAAAGCAATTAGATATTGAAGAAAAGCGAGTAGAAGCAATTACTAATCTGAAGGAGGCTCTAAATGAAAGTAATAACATACAACGCGCACGAAATAATATGTGATAGAACAGCTAATAGCGCAACTACACCTTCATTCAGAAAAACAATAAAATTTATATTTCCTTTTTTGTTTTACATTTTAAAATTTTTATTATTATATAGCATACCATAATATATTTAATGTTTTTATTTGAATAAGGTACGTGAACGACAAATGTAATAAAACAGTCACTATCACACTTTCGTCTATAGCAATAATAAATTTATTTTTTTGTGTGTGTATAGAGAGAAACTGTTATTATGTTACAATAAATTTTATGTTTTTTTATTGAATGCTTATAATAATACTTATACATACCCATACTTAACAAAACAGTCATTATCACACTTTCGTCCGTAACAGTGACAAAATTTATTTTCTTTATTGTATGTGTACAGAGGAACTGTTACTATATGTTATAATACACATTTTGTTTCTTTTATTTCATGCTTATAAAATATATTTAAAAAATATTTATACGTACTTACCCATACTTAACAAAACAGTCATTATCACACTTTCGTCCGTAACAGTGACAAAATTTATTTTCTTTATTGTATGTGTAGAGAAGAACTGTTATAATATGTTATAATACACACATTTTGTTTCTTTTATTTTATGCTTATAAAATATATTTAAGAAATACTTATTTTATACTAATAAACCACACATTTTGAAATAATAAAACTTGTTTTATTTTATCTAAGTAAGTACATAATATCATTCCTTTTCGCTACAGCAGCAGCATTTCTGTCCTGATGTTCATGCGGATCATTACCATTACGTAATAACATCAAATCATTTTCTACTTCCACATCTTGTTCAAAGTTCACTTCCCCTGTATTAATCATGAAATTATGCAATACGCATGAAGCTGCCAATCATGTTCTGCCCTAATTCAAAATCACTTATATCTAAATAATGAAGTCTTCGAAGTTTTCCTTTTAAAAGGCCAAAGGCTCTTTCAATTATACTGCGAATGGAAGATAACTTGGTATTGTAAATTATTTGTTCTATTGTCATATGACCGGTATCTTTAAATGGCGTCATTAAATTGCGAAGTAAAGGATATGCTGCATCTTCAATTAAGTGTATTTGCGGTGGTAATAATGGAACTTCTTCATTTGTTAGCTGTCTGTATAGGTCACTATATCTAAAAACACGAGCATCATGCATACGACCTGGCAGTCCAACAAATATATTAATAAATCGTCCATTGTGATCACATACACCTAGTAACAAAAATCGTCAGAAATAAGAAATTATGAGAAAACTTTTTAGGAACATCGTAATTACCTTGCAAGATGATGGAATGGAATCCTTTTCTATTATAGAAATCATTTGCGTTGCCAGGAGGAGACTTACATGGGATATGTGTACCATCTATTGCACCCACAATACCTGGAAAACCACCTAAACGTCGTTGAAAAATCTGAGTGTCGACTCATGTTTAATATTTTAAAAACTGTTACGTTATATAGGGTAACACTATAGGGTGTCCAATTTTAATCGACCATTCCTGAAAACTTTTTTATTTGTAATTTTAGAAGAAAATGCTTCAGACAAAAGTTGTTTGGCTTGAAGGGGGACACATGATTACGATGTGGGTCATGTCGTAGATGTCGCTGTTTTCAAGAAATTTTAAAGGCAACCAATTTATTAAATAAAACTCCATTTTTTATTGCATATTCTTGTAGCCCTTGTCGAGACGTTTTCAAAACACTATAATAAAGTATTTTTTTTATTAAGTACTTTTCAAGTTATGAGGCTCGAAAATCATCTGATAGAGGTAAAGTCAACTATCGTAAAACAATTAAAATCGAGCCAAAGCATAGTCCAGATAGGGATCACTTTGACTCTAGAGAGGCCGTGGCCACCCTTGTGGGGTCAGTTCAAGGGAGTGACAGTAGAGTATTGTTAAACAATGGACATTCTGATAAGAGTAATTCCCAAGGAATTTTTTATGGGGGTACGTGAAACAAAGGGTTTATGAGTGGTTGTAATCGAATTATAATCGGTTGTATCGAATTGTAATCGTTTAGAGGCGCGTGTCCTTTGTTTTTTTATTTTGGGTAAATCTCCGTGGAGAAAAAAAGTAGAAGTCTATTAGAAGCCGACCGGTACGCCTCGCGAAAGATTCATAACGTTTGTATAAAATAAAGTCTTGTGTCTTGTGCTTGACAAAAGGTGTAAAGTTCATGGAAATCGCCCTCGACCGACCAGATCCTCATTAACTAAACAAACATTGGTCCTTCGAACCGGATCTGGGCGAGGCGCGGTCTTCTCGTACGAATCGGTATTCGGTATTTCGAGTCGCGATCGTACGGGCATACAAGGCGTAAAGAGTCTACGTGTACGGAAAGAGCAGTTTCGCGTGATTTGACGAGCATATTTCCGTCAAGCCGAAAGGTCGCGTCGTTGTTGGCTACACACAACGGTCAAACAAATGTCGGCGCTCGAGAAGCTCGTAAGAAAGCGGGCGTACATAAAGGGACGTGTTACTTTCATAAATCGGTGGATCCAAACTTGCGTCATTTCCGAGTCAACGGAACACGAGATCGACACGCTTTTGGGCGCACTGGATCGACATCTCAAGGATTTTTCGCAGATACAGGACCAAATTGACGAGCAAGATGGTGTATCTGCCGACGAGCAACAGAAGGAGCGTGGCGATTTCGAAGACGGCCATCTTAAGACCGAATCGTCTCTCCGCTTGTTACAAGCACGAACCCGAGCGGCGCGGCAGGCAGCCGCAGCCGCAGCGCCATCCGGCGTAGCGCAACGAAGCCAGTTATCAAATAGATCGACGTCTGCATCTGTCAAACTTCCCGAGATCAAGCTAACCCCATTCGACGGTGAATGGGAAAATTGGTTGACATTCAAGAATATATTTACGGAGCTCATCCAAAACAATGTGCAATTGAACGATACACAACGGTTCTATTACTTACAGTCATATGTAAGCGCGGGATCGGCGAGGCAATACGTCGAACTTCCGCTCACGGCCGAAAACTATGCAGTCGCGTGGCATCAGCTGACACAACATTACGACAACGAGGCTCGCATTATAAGAAGCATATCAAGAATCTCTACGAATTAAAGAAAACGCAAGAAGATTCCGCACCATCCTTGCAGACTCTGATCGACGGAGTGCGGCGTAACTATCATGCCTTAAAGGCTCTCAAGCAACCGATTGATAAATGGGATGCGTTTCTCACGTATCATATTATGACTAAACTTGATGCAGCGTCAAGGAAGGAAATTGAGTCGAAGGCTCCGACCGACAGGATACAAACCTTCGAGGAATTTATGAAGGTGTTAGAAGAACGAGTGCGCGTGTTAGAAGCAATCACGTCAAGTGCGCGCGCAAAAACGGAGAAGTCCAGTAAGACGTTCGTTGCTACGTCAAAGGTTATGTGTAGCATCTGTCAAGCGGAGCATTCAGTTTTCAAGTGCAAAAAACTAACGGACCTGCCAGTCGATCAAAGAGTAACAACAGCGCGTAAACTAAATCTCTGTATCAATTGTTTAGACAACTCACATCGCGCGATAGATTGCAAATCTGGAGGCTGTCGAATCTGTCAAAAACGACATTATACGTTGCTGCATTTGAAGACGAACGCGCTCGGGTTTCAGGCACAAGCCAACGCGAGCGATACAAAGGGGGCCTCATCTGACGAAAGTAAACAAGATGCGAACGTGGGCTCATCGACAACGACTTGCAACTTGAGTGTTTGACCGGAACCTAAAGTCAAGCAAGTATTACTAGCTACTGCGATAATCAAAATTTATGATTCTAGCGGACAGGAGCATCTAGCTCGAGCTCTCCTCGACGGGTGCTCTCAAAACAGCTTTATAACTACACGCATGTATCAAACATTGCGACTGAAGGGAAGAAAGGTTAACCTTCAAGTAACTGGATTGAATGACGCTCGAACACGGGCGCATGTTATTACGCGCACAACTATAGGATCACGCATTTCGTCTTTTAGAACACCAATTGAACTTTTAGTTACAGAATACATCACTCAGAATATACCCCTCTGTCCAATAGAGGATGCCATGCAGATTCCAACGACGGTTCAATTAGCTGATCCGCAATTTCACACTCCCTCCAATATTGACTTGTTGATTGGAGCCGATATTTTCTGGGATCTACTTACGGAAGACCAAATCGCATGGATTTCCAAAACTGCACGGCACAGTCCTAGGCCATATAATAGGAGGGCGAATTCTGGAGCAAAATCGCCAGCCGAAATTAACAGTGTCACTTGCATGCACTGTGAATAATTTGAACGAGCAAATACAAAGATTTTGGTTGCAAGAAGAAGTAATCAAAGACCGGACGTTATCAATCAAAGAAAGGGAATGCGAGCTACATTATAAGCAAACAATGGTGAGAAAACCGGACGGAAGATACTCCGTGTCACACATTACGAGGCCGGAAATCACAAATCTCTCCGTTACCAAGATGGCAGCTTTGCAACAATTTCATCGGTTGGAGCAACGACTACGAAGGGAACCTGAAATACAGAAATTGCATCACGATTTTATGCAGGAATACATCGAGTTAAACCACATGGAGCCGGTAACCGAGACATCTGAGTCTGAGCCGGAGGCGGTGCAATACTACGTGTATATACCGCATCACCACGTTCTTAAACCCAGTAGTACTACTACAAAGCTACGAGTAGTTTTTAACGCCTCGTTTAAGATAGAACCACATCTGTCACTTAACGATGTTCTGAAGGTAGGTCCCACGATACAATCAGACCTATTTACAATCATTCTTCGTTTCAGAACACATATCTATGCATTGACGGCCGATATCATTAAGATGTATACACTGTAAAAAAAATCTGTATTAAAATTAATATAAAAATGTAGGAAGTTTTTATGCATATACCGTATATGAAATTTCAAATACGAAGTTGAAATTTAAAGAAGTGGTATTTCGAAAATAAAAGTATCGAGCAGTAATATTACTATACTCATCTGTTTGCAAATTCATATACCTGTAAATAAATTTTGATTTTTAAGCATATTTAAATTAAAAAACAGGTTTTCTAATTTTCATGAACATTGACCTGAGAATTGTCTCAAGACTAAATGAATTTCAAGTACATAAGTGTTGTAATTTTACTATGTTGGAATATTATTATTAATATACATAGTGGTTATTACGGGACAAATCTGTGGAAATATCATAGAAACAAGTGTCACGAAAGTGTCATACAGTGCATTAATTTTATGGTCTTGATTCTGAGAATTCCGAGACCTGTTTCTTAATTTAAATATACTTAAAGTTCAAAATTCCTTTACAAGTATCTAATTTTTCAAACTGATGCGCATAGTAATATTACTGCTCGTTACTTTTATTTTCAAAATACCACTCTTTTAATTTTCAATATCTTATTTGAAATTTCATGTACGGTATCTGCATAAAAACTTCCTACATTTTTGTACTTATTTTAATACAGATTTTTTTAATATTCAATATATTTAACAATATTTTAATATATTGTTAAAAATATTGAATATTAAATAAAAATATTTTTTCGCAATACCGTTACGGAAATGTTCGAATTTTGATGCCTGTAGAGCGGGGCGAAAGTGCCCGCAATTTCACACCGCAGGACTTTATACTTTCCCTCCCTAGGGAGAGAAAGTAAGCCGCCCTGGCGTGAAATTGGCCACTGTCGCCTCGCTCTACTGCAGGCATCAAAATTCGAACATTTCCGTAAAGGTATTGTGAAAAATATCGTATGTGCACCACGGACAGAAAGCTTTTTTTCAGACTCGTGCAGTGATTGCCGCCCGAGCCGAAGGTTACACACACTCGTCTGAATTTCTCCTAGGTGCACAATATACTATTTATTTTTATAACTGAAATATAATATGTATTTATTAAATATAATTATTTAATAAATACATTCATTATTTTTCAGTTATGAAAATAAAAATATATTGAATCTTTACGTACACGAGTATCTACACCAAATTTAT
This sequence comes from Leptothorax acervorum, assembly GCA_035220615.1. NCBI lineage: Eukaryota > Metazoa > Arthropoda > Insecta > Hymenoptera > Formicidae > Leptothorax > Leptothorax acervorum. The sequence continues at coordinate 78,255 of JASTWQ010000655.1, read as the reverse complement.
TTTGCACACACTTTTTATACGTTAGAAACATTGAAAATCTACACATAAAAAAGAGAATCGCTTATCGTTTAACGATCATCAGATAATATTTTTATATAGATATATATATTAAAAATAGATACCATTTTAAAGTTGCTTGCCCAATTCGACCTCTTCTGATTCTTTTTCTAAACCAAAGGTGTGGATTCAATATAAAAAATAAACTCCGATTATTTGCACATCAGGTTATAGCCAGAACACTTTTATTTTTTTTAAACTAAATTACTATAAATTTTTTGTAATATATATATTTACTTTATATATTTAATAATAAACTGTAATAAATCATTTGGTTATACATTTTTTAATCGTTTTGTCGAAAATCTCAATCGTCTTTAAAAGCCTCCACAGCATTAGCCAGCTTCATCACGGAACTATCATAGGGCAGTGCGTTTCTTTTTTTATTTTCCTTCCGCTTATGTCCAGTTTTGGGGTTTATTTGAAGTAATACTCTGAAATAAAAGAAAATAAGACTCTTAAAAACAGACGTTCAAGAGACGTTCAACACGAAAGAGTTTCCTTACTCCATTTTACGTCATCGAAATATATTATATTAGCTAAATTTATTACAATACTAGCAAGTTCGGTACAACAAGCGAGCTTCGTGAGCTCGCGAGTTATATCAAGTTGCGCGTTTCACATGCGTGCAAAACCGTGTAAAATTACAATTTAGGAATTATACACGTTTTGCGGGTACGTATGATGTTTCGGCGCGGCCATTTCCGCGCGAACATTCCAACTATTTGTGAGAAATATATTAGGAAAACGTAATCTGCTATTTTTTTTCCAGTTATATGTATGCGCCACAGACCCTTAATAAGGAAATGGTATACACAAAAATACCTCACCTTTGAATAAACTCCAAAGTTTTTTGAACCTCTGGCAGATATACGTAGCCAAATACGTAATATGCCAAAAACGTAATTAGAAATTTATCCAGTACACCTCGGGCGCATAGGACGACCTTCTCCTCCAGTACAACGTCGCACTTGGCTTCGATGTCGAATAGCGATTTTCCTGTTATATTATATTGAATTCAGATAAACAATATGACTATTAAACCAATTCCGCTGTCTAATAAAGTACTAAAAAATTATATATAATTAATCTTTCAAAATTTTACAAATTCCTATACAATTATTGCTGCATTTGTATATGCTTATTCATGCTTATTCATGCTTATCCTAAATTATAACTTACCTCTCACAATCATAATCGGGGAGTCCTGTTTTGCGTAATCTGCTATTTCGGTGTTCTCTACGTCCTCCTACAAGCAGAGTGAAGCGTACAAATCGATTAGTAACAGTAAGCCGTACTGTCACAATTTCAAAACAATCTAAATTTAAATCATCCAAATGGTTTCAAAACCATTCCAAATGCAAAAGTGCCGAAAGAAATATAATCGTTCAAACATAAAGCACTAGTTAAAGGAATTTGAGGAAAATAAAAATATTCAAAATCGAGTCAATGTGAATAAAATATATATATAGGGAAAGCACTAAGCCAGTGATTGCTGAGATCAATTCACAATTATTTGCAAGCAGTAATGTCAATACTGCTTGCAAATAATTGTGAATTGCATCTATACTGGCAGAAATAAATCCACCCCAAAGGCTGTCCAGCTACGTGTACAGCCGAATCCTCAAGTTCTTCGGACATATAAACCGTAGCAACACTATCGAACATCTGATAGTTCAGGGAAAACCGGAAGGAAAACGGCGACGAGGTCGCTCTCCAACCCGATGGACCGATGCGGTCAAGCAACTCCTCAATACCAACATGGAGGAGGCGGTGAGGGCCACTGCTAATCGTGACAGATGGCGCACCACTATCAGAAATGTCATCAGAGCCATGGAGGAATAACAAAGCATAGTCACCACACATCTGGCAAGATGTCAAGGACTTAGATGATGAGTAATGTCAATAGTATAATATAAAATTATGGCACTCACGGGTATGACCCTGAATAAGTATTGCGGATCTTCCTTCAACTGTGTGGCGATTAGAGGAAAGATCACCGCTATCAATGCGACTTCACTCTGTGTAGCTGTACTCGATGCTTTTGCATCAGATATCATTTGAAGAACGTTAATCTTAGATTCATTCGGTTTCGTTTCGCTAATGCTATTCGATTGCCGTAACTTTATCATTTTCGATTTCTCGCTGAAGATAATGTATTTTCGGATTGGCTTGGCGTACATAGTCAAACTCTCTTCCCACGTTGCTCGAACTGATTTGCCAAGAAGACGTGAAGCATGGTCTATGAGGTACTTTGGGCTTTGAAGGTACGGCCAGACCTGGAGCAGTTGGACGAGATCTCTCGTCTTCTTATTGATGTCGACTCTCTGTGTCGGGTAGGTATCGTCCATTAAGGGGTAAGGCCACCCTGGGCGTCAAAAAGAAAAGGTCAATTTCGGGATTTTTTTAAAAGAGTATAGTAAATGTTATCGAATTTTCGTCAAAAGTACTTTATAGAACTTGCTTTCAGGTACAAAAATAAATTTTTTCAAAAATTTTTATTAAAAAATGGCGGCTCCAGAACCAGGCTCCGACGACGCCTGTATATAAACGGGCGGACCGAAATCTCCTTCAGATTTTCACCTGGAACAAAAACCCAAAATTTTTCTTTTAATAGATACCCAAAACTAGTCAACCACGTAGGGAAATTTGAAAATAATGTTTTTTCGGAAAATGGTGAGCATATAAACCCAAAATTCATTTTTTCACGTAAAAATTTTTTCATTAATTGTTTATAAAAAGCAAAGTTTATAAGATATCGAAAAATTCCTACGTGGTTGACTAGTTTTAAGTAACTATTAAAAGAAAAATTTTGGGTTTTTGTTCCAGGTGAAAATCTGAAGGAGATTTCGGTCCGCCCGTTTATATACAGGCGTCGTCGGAGCCTGGTTCTGGAGCCGCCATTTTTTAATAAAAATTTTTGAAAAAATTTATTTTTGTACCTCAAAGCAAGTTCTATAAAGTACTTTTGACGAAAATTTGATAATATTTACTATACTCTTTTAAAAAAATCCCGAAATTGACCTTTTCTTTTTGACGTCCAGGGTGGCCTTACCCCTTAATTGAGATATTTTTTTTTCGTCTTTCTCGTCAGATTTGAAGAATTGAATGAGTTGCAATTTTTTGTTTGTTTGTGAAGTTGTCGACTCGGTTGGCGGCAAAAGTGGTTGGTACTCAGTACAACCATATTCATCTTGTTTTCGCGGCTTCGGTAGCGCAGGAGCAGGATCATCTGCGGTCTCGTCACTGAGTCGAATTTCGGCGCGTCTTTTTGTTTCCTTATCGATTCCTTTTCGATAATTAACGGCGTTATAAATCTGCTGCCGCAAACTTTCCATTCCAGATCCCACGGTTTTATTGTTGATCACATCGCTGAAGGTTTTGGGATATTTCTCAGTGATCATCTTTGCAATCCGCTCAGCCGTTCTTCTTGAGTAGTCTTTCAGATCTTGTGTCATGTACTCTGCGATACCAGCTACCATTGTTTGTCTGTCGACTTCAAGAGCTCTTTGACCGTTATTGCAGCATTCCGTCAGACGCTTTGGGAATATTTTCCATACGTTGCTTCCCAATACTTCTACGGGGTGCGACGAAGTATTCTGATCATCATGACCTCCTGGAATGCTTGTCGTTGGAGTGGATTGTCCAGCTTCGGAGTTCTCAACAGCATTGTTCTCGGCCAATGATTGCCACGTCGAATCCTCCGGCAGTAGCATAAGATTTATGGGTGTTTGAGAGAGCTTCGCAATGTCAGAAAGAATTTCGTCATCGTCGATTTCAGTTCCGTCTTCTTCTAATACTACCGAAATGAGAGACGTTATAGAAAATAAAGTGAGTTAATTGAAACAATGACTGCATACACATATTAAATGTGAAAAAGTACATCTCGAAAAGGTTGACAAAAGATTTCCAAAAAATGTCATGCGATACATTATAAGGATAATATTTTCTTCAAACGGCCACGCCCTTCTTGCAATTTATTGCGCCCTGCAGTAGATTAGCATAAAAAGGCGTCTTCATGCAAATGTGTAAATCTACCATGCGGCACATGCAGCAAAACAGTCAATGCCAAAAGTTGAAAAATAAAGAAAAAAAGAAAAGCCGTGTTAACCTTATACACAACGTCAGCAATTTTCAATTTAGCTTTTGCACAAGCAATTAGCTCTGTTAGCGTCGCTGCTTTTATCATTACTTTTCTGGAACGATCGGAATGGCACACTTTAAACAATGACATGCTGCTGATCTGCAGATCTGCGAATAAAGCAATAATAACACCGAAACATAAGAAAAGATATCAAATGCGTAAACATAATGCACAACATTGCATAAAAGTCAAGATACAATTATTTGTGAATGCACCTCCTCCATTTCTGAGACACACATAACTTATTGCAGTTTTTCTTTCTTCGCAAAAACCAACCTTCAATATTAGCTTCAATTTTACAAAGGGCGAGCAACCAAACCGTAGCTTGGTTTCACGCAAATGATGGTCCCAATATTATATATGTACAGTTTTTCCGTACTTGGCAAATCGTCTAATGATAAACATTCGTATCTGACACATTTTCCGATCTGATAAACGCGAAGATACGGAATGAAGAGCGTCTCCAATACTTCAAATACCATGAATACACATTGTTCATCGCTCAAAAGAATAGACACTTTTCCGATTTCAATACCATACTGATAGCCTTTTTGCCGAATCACTAAACAATCTTCCTTTTTGTATACAATGCCTTTCACCGTTACTTCATTGCACTCCTGAATATTATCGGGAAGACGTACTTTTCCTACTGCTGATTGAATGCTGTCATGATAAATAAATTTTTGAAAATTTGACATGTCTTTTATATCAATTTCTGGTCTGATATCTGCACCAAATCGAAGTAGACTTTGAAATAGTTCGTGCTTTTCACTCAAAGATTTAGTGATATTTATGTAATTTTGACTGTATCGAAGAACTCGCTTGAAATACGTATGTTTGCTTTCAAAGCGTAGAGACCAAACCTTCATCAATGGCCCGAATCTCACAATTAATTCAGGGTAATGTCTCAAATAATGATGTTTTGGACGAAGATTTGGTTCGATGTTTTTTCTTAGAACAATGTATTCGCCTATAATCACTTCTAAGTATGACAAACAAGATTTGTGGATCGTAGGAGCACAAACTATTTCGACTATTTCTCCAAGAAGAAGAACAGTCCGCCATACATCATCCATAGCATCGTAAATTTTATCCTCCACTAGTAATGGGAAAAGTTTGATGAAGATAAAAATCTGCCACGCCCCACCAATGATTCTCTTTTTTTCTTTTGAAATTGGGCATGGCTTGTCTCTCATATCTTGTATTGAATAAGTAAAAGATTCAATACGTTTATTCAGAAATGATAATGAGAACCATCCTTCTTGAATGAAATAATCAACGTAAATTTTCAAATCATATGCAACCACTCCTTCTAACAAATCGTGGCCGAGACAAGGCGGCAATCCTGGATTACAAACATGAAAATTTCTCAATTCATTAAACTTGGAATTGAACTTTATGCCTTGATGGTGATTTTTTTCTCCTTTTTTTTGTAACGCGTCGTTGTAATTTTCAATCGTTCTTCGTTCGTACATCATAGGCTGAACGTCATCACTATGAAGTTCGTCTCGAGTAGCTAGACAGTATCGACAGAAATACGTTGCCATACTAAAATTTTCAACAAAACCACCAAGTGAATGGCTTCCAAGATTGTCGCCAGCGATAAAAACAAGTGACCCTTTTATTGTTTCTCCCGAAGACGTCTGTAGTCCTTTCGATTCTATTGTTTTCAAATCATCTACAATTTTCCCGTATACTTTATCATGATCAAAATCCTTTTCTTTACAAAATGCAACGAGTTTAATTGCATTTACATGCGATCGTACGTGTTCCGGAAGATTACCGATGCTCAAGTAGATTCCAATTAATTTATGTTTATGAACAGCAGTTCCGATCGGATTTACAACTTCAAATGCGTCTTGATATAAAATCAATTTTAGCGCGTTTGGATTTTGTTTAAAAAAATCAAAGTCTTTGAATACAGATCCATCGGTAAAATCTGTCTGAACACCTTGTTCGCGAATTTCGCAATTACGACGGAGCTCATTGCTGAGAGACTTATCCGTAAAGAGTTCTTTCAAAGTTTCTTGAATAGGAACATAGTGGAAAAACTTTTTTGCTTGTGATCGGTGCTTAGTACTACCTCAACGGGTTCTACAAAGGCACAATGATCTTTGTAAAATCGTTTACGTTGGTAGTCTGTGTTCAATTTTTTAGTTGATACAAGAAAAGGGTCATCGCTAAATACTTGGTTGACAATTGAATCTATTTGATCTGATAAAATACATTCTTCGCGTAAGCGCGTCTTCAAATTAGATTTGACTGTTTCCTGGCCTTGTTCATGCGCACTCAATGTACCCGAAACAACAGTCTGAAGTGATGACACTGGCACCAATAATTGGCATTCCAATTTTAAAAACAATTGTGCTACGTTCAAGAGAAATAGATCCGTCGAATTTCGGTGCTGTGTATCGTCATAAACATTACTAAACTTCGGTTGTTCATCGATGCAACTTTCATTGAGAGTTAAATTTTCGCAGCCCGATATACACGTATCGATGCAACTTTCATTGAGAGTTAAATTTTCGCAGCCCGATATATACGTACTAAGAGCGAGGCATGATGTATTACCGGCAGGAGAATTCTTGTGCTTCTTAGATAAATATCCGGTGAAGGAATGCAAAATAGCATTATTACAGTCTCTAAAAGGACACTTAATTTTTTCTTTTTGTCGAATATGACATTTTAAATGTTTAATAATCGCTCGAAACGAGTCGAATTCTTTCATGCACAGGGGCATCGAGCAGATAAATTTTGTATTCACAGTACGAGAAGTATAGGGACTATCGGTTTTTACTCCTCTGAGAACTTTATGTGTTCGCAACAAATGAGATCGTAAGGACACTTGTAGGCGGAACATCTTTTTACATCCATTAAAACCACAATGGAAGTTTTGAGTGATGTTTAAATGCCATTTTCGATGCTCCAAATACGATGCCAGTTGTTGGGACTGGTAGGTACAAAACTGACATACATACATCTTATCTGAAAAAATTGAAAAAAACTACAATGATGCTCATGTTCTTCCCAAATTTAAAAATATTTATTTCGGCTTGAAATTTGAAGTAACGCATATCGATGTGAAAAAGGGTGCTATAATTTTTTCAGACAACTTATCTCAGCCATGTAACATGTGGTATTTTGAGATATTTCTTCCACGAAAAATTGGATCGCTGGACATGTGGGATTTTTGCCAGCATCATGGTCCCTTGAGAAAAATATTTAATGGCACGAATAAAATATTATTTTTAAAAAGAATGCTTTATTGCTAGTATGAAATATAAATACCCCTCGATGAGACAAAAATCATAAAATTCCATATAGATTGCAATTTTGTCACTGCGGACAAGAGGTTATCACTGAGTTTTCCTGATTTCTTGTATCAATTAACACTAATTTTCTGTGATGAGAAAAAAATTATAAACCTTAATATTAATTGCAATTTGGTCACTGCACACAAGAGGTCACACATCGATAAGTTCTGATTTTTTACAGTGTTCAAACCAATCACATCATCCATTCGAAGAAGTGCAAGAATATTTCAGCGCACGAATAAAATTTTTTTCAAGAAGGATGTTTTATCGCTAGTATGAAATATAAATGTACCCAATAGCAATCAATTTAAGGTTTATGATTTTTTTTTATCGCAAGGAGTTTGTATCAATTTATACAAGAAATCAGGAAAACTCAGTGATAACCTCTTGTGCGCAGTGACAAAATTGCAGTCTATATGGAATGTTATGATTTTATCTCATTGAAGGGTATTAATATTTCATACTAGCAATAAAACATTCTTCTTAAGAAGAATATTTCATTCGTGCGTTGAAATATTCGTCTTAAGCGACCATGGTGCTGGCAAAAATTCCACGAGTCCAGCAGTCCAATTTCTCGTTGACAAAATATCTCAAAATAGAAATTAATACGAAAATATAGTATAATCGTCTAAGAGGCACTTGTAGATGACAGAAGGACTAATATTTATAGAAAAATGATCGTTGGCGCTCGCCAGCACGAAAAGGTTATGTTCCACGTGGATTCTACGTACTAGCTTTATATTAACCCCATGTAACGTGATCGGTTTTCATTATTCCAAATAAATTATTAGTTACTTACCAATTGTTATTCCTTGTAGTTATATCTTCGACTTATTCACTGTGTACACACTTCACAAATATTTTATTCAACGTGTATCACTGCTTCGGCGAATTCGAGAGTTATTTGGTCTGTTCGTTTTCGATACAATTCTGAACTAGTGCAGACTAGTGCAATAAGAGAATAGGTCTGTTCGTTTTGCTGCACTTCTGAACTAGTGCAATATATAAGTTAGAATAAAAGAAAATTATATTTGTCAAATACAAAACTCGAATCTCTCTGATTCTCTCTCTGTACTACGAAGTACGACCGTGTGCGTCTACGACGCGCACCACGCACTTGCAGATTAACTCGCACGCCACCACGGACCAATTAGGTGCGCAGGCATCTGCGCACTACTTTCACGGCGCAGATGCCTGCGTTCTCACACTTTGTCTTATAACAGTTGATGTCTTATTGAAATTTAATAGGACACACAACATTGAATATTAAAAACCCGTTTAAGATTTTTTGGAATACGGAAGGTAATAATACATATTTTCGATTGCAAATGAGAACATTTGTATATGAATTTATTTGTAGCAAACAAAGCATTGAAAATACAATACGACTTTAGATTTTAATTGCGGCAAACTGAAAAATACAATGCACTTGAAATTGAATATTACGATATGCGTAATCTTTCTTTACAACAATTGTCATTTGAAATTGCAAAGCGCGAATGGAAACAAGAATTCATATATGAATTCAATTTCAAAAGACAATTGTTGTAAAGAAAGATTACGCATATCGTAATATTCAATTTCGAGTGCATCGTATTTTTCAGTTCGCCGCAATTAAAATCCAAAGACGTATTGTATCTTCAATGCTTTGTTTGCAACAAATAAATTCATATACAAATGGTCTCATTTGCCATCGAAAATATGTATTATTACCTTTCGTATTCCAAAAAATCTTAAACGAGTTTTTAATATTCAATGTTGTGTGTATTAAATTTCATATCAGTGATTAAAATTCATGTTCGTGTATGAATTTAGCTATACAAATGCAAGCACTTTTATTTTAGATACCCAGTTTGTAAATTTCATTTACCGTGGTATCGTAAATGTGTTGTAAATTTCATATCTTTTTTAACAGTGTAGGCAGATAGAAATACATAAGGATCAGAGATGTTTACAACGCATTTGGTGGCGTCCTGATGTTTCCGCGGAGGTTCTCAGCTATCAGCTTAACACTGTGATACGGAGAGGCCGACGTTCCGTTTCTAACGATTCGGACGGTACAACAATTAGCCGAAGATGAGATGGAGGATTTCCCTGAGGCCGCTCGCGCAGTGATTGAGGATTCCTATGTTGACGACATCACGACGGGAGCTTCGACGATTCAACAACTTAAAGATTTGCAGCAACAACTACAATATCTCATGCGACGAGGCGGGTTTGAACTACACAAGTGGGCATCTAACTGTAACAAGATGTCTGCGACCTCTGCGAACAGCGTTGCCTTTCCCAAGGTTGATCAAACTCGCACATTAGGACTGATCTGGAGAACTGGAGATGATCAATTTGTATTAACGTGGGACAAGGTCGAAGAGCGCCACAACTACACGAAGAGAATGATTTTGTCCGAGATAGCTAAACTCTACGATCCTCTTGGCCTCTGCGCACCATTGGTATTTTGGGCCAAGGTGTTGATGCAAGAATTGTGGAAGATTACAGATCTCCAATGGGATGACCCGCTACCAGAACCGTTACAGAGGAAATGGATAACTTTCCGCAAACAGCTCAATGATTTAATGGAGATCAAAATACCAAGATGTGCCCTCCCTCCGAATGCCGTCACACTGGAACTTCATGGATTCGGGGACGCATCTGAGCTCGGATTCGGATGCTGCATTTATCTAAGGGCTCTTGATCAAATCGGCAATTACACGATAAATCTTTTGTGCGCAAAGTCTAGAGTCGCACCGCTGAAAAACATTACCATTCCAAGACTAGAACTTCAAGCTGCGCTCTTGTTAGCGGAGCTCGCCGCGAAGGTATTCAGCGCCATAAAATTGACCTATCAACTTATCGGCCTTTGGACTGACTCAACAATTACCTTATATCGTATTCGATCACAATCAAGTTGCTACACAACCTACGTGGCAAATAGGATTGCCCGCATACAAGAATTAAGCTCGCCGGAACAATGGAGACACGTTCCAGGCGACCAGAACCCAGCGGACTTGGTATCTCGGGGCCTTCTACCAGAGGCTCTCAGTAAAGCGGATAACTGGTTCCGAGGGCCCGCCTTCCTAAGGTGCGAAGAATCCGAATGGCCAACTCTTCGGCCATGGCGGCCGGAACCCAACGACCAGATTGACGAGGAACTGAAGAAAACAATCAACGTGGTATCTTGCGTGGCGACGGTGGCGGATCGCGTGATGAATAGGTATTCGAGCTACACAAGGACCCTACGAATCAGTGCCCGTTGTCGCAGATTCGTTGCAAATTGCAAAGCGACGCAAAATAGAAGAAACTATGGCCCTTTATTAGCCTCTGAATTGAATGAGGCCTTGCTTGGATTGGTAAGAGTTGCACAATCTGAGGACTTCGCTCAGGACATAAAGAAATTACGACGATACGGAACTACTGATTACAAAGGCAGAGTGCAATCCCTTCGTCCCTTTCTTGATAAATATCACATCCTCCGTGTGGGAGGACGTCTCCAGAACTCCGATCTGGAAGATAATCAGCGTCATCCGATGCTACTGTATGCGAAACACAATCTTAGTAGACTAATCGCTTGACACTACCATGAAGCGAATCTGCACGCTGGACCCCAAGCCTTGCTGTACACCCTGCGGCAGCAATTTTGGATCATCGACGGACGCAACTTGTGTCGAAAACCGGTGCATAACTGTGTGCGCTGCTTCCGGGCGAAACCTATCGTAGCGGAACAAGTGATGGGCCATTTGCCAGCAGCCAGAGTACAGCCAGCTCGATCTTTTCTCAGAGTAGGCATTGATTTCTGTGGTCCGTTCAACTGTAAACTGAGGATTCGGAGCAGGACGTTTTTAAAAACGTTCGTTTGCGTGTTCGTGTGTTTTGCCACCAAGGCGGTTCACATGGAAATAGTCAACGATCTTACCACGGATGCATTTTTGGCAGCATTGAGGAGGTTCGTCGCTAGGCGAGGCCGATGCACGGACATATTCAGCGACAACGCTACGAATTTTGTTGGAGGCAATCGCGCGCTCCAGGAGTTTTACGAGCTATTCAAAAATACAGAACAACGGGAGATCGTGCAACGATTCTGTACAAACGAGGGCATAACTTGGCATATGATCCCTCCCAATTCTCCCCATTTCGGTGGCCTCTGGGAGTCAGCAGTAAAGGCGGCGAAGCATCACATGCGCCGAGCCATCGGATCAGCCTCATTCACGACAGAAGAACTGGGAACTCTTGTGACGCAAATTGAAGCCTGCCTGAATTCCAGACCCCTCTCCCCCATGTCTTCCGATCCATCTGACCTCGAACCATTAACTCCAGGGAATTTTTTAATAGGCGCTCCATTAAACTCAATCATAGAACCTGACTTATCCGAATTAAAACTAAATAGATTATCCCGTTGGCAACTCATTCAACGCGCTGTGCAAGATTTTTGGAGAAGATGGTCCAACGAATACCTCAGCGGACTCCAAGCTCTGAAGAAATGGACGACGGTGCAGCCCAATATTCAGCCAGGAACGATGGTGTTGCTGAAAGAAGACAATGTCCCTCCGTTGAAATGGTTGTTGGGACGAGTAGTAGAGACCTTTCCGGGGCGCGATGGTTTAACGCGAGTTGTATCAGTTCGCACTGCACATGGAACTTATAAGCGCAGCATAGCAAAAACCTGTATCCTTCTGATAGATACTGATTGATCTAAATGTTGAAATCGTTATTTCAAGGCGGCCGGTATGGTTGTAATCGAATTATAATCGGTTGTATCGAATTGTAATCGTTTAGAGGCGCGTGTCCTTTGTTTTTTTATTTTGGGTAAATCTCCGTGGAGAAAAAAAGTAGAAGTCTATTAGAAGCCGACCGGTACGCCCCGCGAAAGATTCATAACGTTTGTATAAAATAAAGTCTTGTGTCTTGTGCTCGACAAAAGGTGTAAAGTTCATGGAAATCGCCCTCGACCGACCAGATCCTCATTAACTAAACAAACAATGAGCAAGAACCAAAAACTGCCGATGACATGAAAGATCGCATTCGAGAGGCATTTAGGAGCATAAACGCAGGCACTCTCCGGAAAATGTGTGACGACTTTTGCCGTAGGTTACGTTTATGCATTTAAGTGAATGGACGTGTTTTTGAACACCTTACGTAAACACACACACAATCGGCCTTTTTCAGGGCCACACGATGTGCATAATCCGATCGGCAACCTCCTCGTGGTGCACATTGGGTAACGCCAATGCCGACGGTAAATTTCTTGGGAATTACTCTTATCCGAATGTCCATTTTTTAACAATACTCTACTGTCACTCCCTTGAACTGACCCCACAAGGGTGGCCACGGCCTCTCTGGAGTCAAAGTGATCTCTATCTGGACTATGCTTTGGCTTGAATTTAATTGCTTTACGATAGTTGACTTTACTTCTATTAGATGATTTTCGAGCCTTATAACTTGAAAAGTACTTAATAAAAAAATACTTTATTATAGTGTTTTGAAAACGTCTCGACAAGGGCTACAAGAATATGCAATAAAGAAATGGAGTTTCATTTAATAAATTAGTTGCCTTTAAAATTTTTTGAAAACAGCGACATCTACGACATGACCCGCATCGTAATCATATGTCCCCCTTCAAGCCAAACAACTTTTGTCTGAAGCATTTTCTTCTAAAATCACAAATAAAAAAGTTTTTGGGGGTGCTCGATTAAAATTGCACATCCTGTATAGTATATAAAAATTATTAATAAATATTATTACTTACAGTAGATGATCTATTGCACATTTCTCTATTAGGCCATACAATATAATTAGGTATTAGCTGAACTAGTACAGAAACTATTTCTATCAATATGCCATCCCTGATGGAAATAATTTTAGAACAATTTACGTATTTCTACAAAAAATTTAAATCTTAAACAACAAATCATAAATTTCTACAAATTCGTGAAAATTGTAGAAATTCATGGTAAATTGTAGTAAATTGTAGTAAATTGTAGTAAATTGTAGTGAGTTGTAAAAAGTATTATAAATTTTTACAAATTTCAACAACTTTTTACGAACATTTTTATGAGAACGTAGTAAATTGTAGAAGTTGTAAATTATTGTGTAAATCACAACTATTTACAACTGTCTACAACATTCTACGAATATTTTTTATGAGAATGTAGTAAATGGTAGAAGTTGTAGATTATTGTAAAAATCACAATTACGATATTTACAACTTTGTACAACATTCTCAATTCATCGTCGATTCACCGGAAACTTATTAACATCGAAATTGATACAGAAAATCAGCCGATTTCGATCAAATTGTTTTGGCATCAAGAGCTGGTTCTTCCTAAGTTACTTGTGTTCAAAACTCTAAAAATTTTGTCTAAAATTAAGAGACTATCACCATATGAGAGCATGCAGACAGTCATCGATTCGATATTGATCGACATCAATTCGATGACTATCTGCATATTTTTATATGGTGAAAATTTTTAGTTTTGAACACAGGTTATAAAGAAGTAACTTTTGATGCCAAAACGATTTGATCGAAATCGGCTAATTTTCGATGTTAATTTTGATGTCGATAAGTCATCGATTCGATATCGAATCGATGACCGACATCAATTTTGTAAGAAATATATACATACATGTATATTAAGCCGACCCTATTAAAAGGGTAATAATAATATAGCTGACACCTTCCGTACGTCTGCTAACAATAAGTGTAACATATGTAGATAATACGAAACGTCTTCATCAATCAATGTTGTAGCACAGTGCGGAAGGTGACTGACTCAAGATCCAGGGGTTCCAGGTTCAAATCCAGCGGTGGACGTGAGCAAATTTTCTAAGTACAATATAAATTTATTTAGCTCGGACGTAATCACGATTTTCAGCAATAAAATAATGGTTTACGAGAAGAAAATTTTATATTTTATTTTGCAGTATAGAATATAAAAATTTCTACGTAAATTTATGAGAAACTACAAACGTGGCCCAAATTGCGTACTTTTGACGTAAAAATTACGTAAAAATTACGTAAAAATTACGTAAAAATAGTGTAAAAAGTTGTAATTACATTATAAGGAATTGTGATTTTTACGTAATTTTTCCGTAAAAAATTGTTAAATTATTTCCACCAGGGATGTTCTGTGCTTTTTGCTAATCCAAATCTATCTCCTGCTGCAAGATAGCTTTTTTGCTTTGCTAGTATTCAAATTGTAAATAATATTTTCTTTTGTAATTCTACTGGATGGTTTTGATGTTCTACCATTGCATGACCAACTATATTTACTAACTCCTGTTTTTAAAAAAATATAATAATTTTTTTTATAAGTGACATAAATATTAAGACGTATATGTATATTAACAATTTCACTTTATCATGTATAAATAAGACTTACTTCTACAGCTGCTCTCGATATCCTAAAATGTTCCTTAAATACACCATCATCATATAATGGCACTATTCTTTCATAATAGTTTTCATTTTTTTGACGCTCACCACGTCTTATATTAAAAATATCAGGTAATGGATTTTCTAGATCTTCGACTATGTATCTCACAACATTTTGCTCTATTATGTTATCATCATCTAGCAAAGCCAGAATTAAATTGTTGATAGCCATTATAATTGTTAATAGTGTGTGTAAACCTGTAATGTAACAATTAGCAGTGAGATAAGTGAAATAAAGGATATAGCCACTATTTCCAACGTTTGATAACCTCTAACTAACCTCTATTGGCTATCCTAAAAAGTTAACGGTTAAAGGTTAATAGACAGAAGTTGGAAATAGTGACCGATAATGAATTCCAAGTTCTTTAATCTATTAATTGTTAAAAAATTACGAGTAAACGTTTTGATTTGGGGTTCTCCTCTTCTTGATCGGCTTCTTCTCTTCTCTGCCCACTGCTACTGGTCGCATGTCGCATTATGGCCGTTCAGAAAACTGTCCACTGATCAGTGAGCGCTCAGTATAACTGTTGTGCTCGCTGAACGCAGCCATTGTTTTACGACGTTTGGTTAGAAATTAATCATCAAGTTAACTTACATTAGATACATTTTACCTATGTTTGGAGCTTGGGTTAACTAGAGATTTTGTAGTATTTAATCTCAAATTTTAGAAAAAGATATGTACACTGCGTTTGTCATAGTGGAATGTAGAGCAGAAGTGCGAATTAAAAATGGATATAGATGACATAAATGCATATTGCAGTGGTGAAGATTTTGAACCAAGGCAAAGACAATTATTTAGGCCGGTATTCATAGTCGAATCTTATTTCAAGACCGTCTTAAGTAATATCTTAAGATACTAATACGGTCATTTTATTAGCTGGATGAAATCTTAAGACTGCCTTTGACCAGACTTAAGACGATCTTAAATATAAGATCTGACTATTAGACCAAGGGTAAATTATTTTGAAAAATATAATAAACATGAATTTTACTGTAGATTCAGATTAAAACCGAGGACAGTAGAAAGAAGTCTTAAAACATTTATTGTAGACCGGGACTTATGTTACATTGTCCATGCACATCCATTGTTATGAATATATGATAGTTCTAGTTTTTTATTACATTCATGTGTAAGTTCTTATTAATTTTTTATACATATTTATGTTACGGGATTAATTCGGGAATTATACATAATGGCCGGCCAATATGCATAATTCCCTCTTGTTTTGGGACATTTGAATAATGAAAGCAAAAATGTTCAAATTAATTAAAATTACCGGTCATTATATGCATAATGCCTACAGACAAGTGGGAAATGTGATTAACAGATTAAAGGGCTGAAAATATCTTTCTAAAAAGATATGGCAGTCTATCTACAATCTCAACTTTCTTACTTACGATGTGTTACCATGCACTAAAATATAATAGTTAAAGCAGACAACAGTTTGTGCTCTTGGTTAAAGCAGAGAATACTCTGTGAGAATAGTAAAAATACGGAGTATTCTCTGCTTTAACCAAAAGCACAAACTGTTGTCTGCTTTAACCATTACTTTAAACTGTTAAGCCTGCCGAGAAAATCAACTCAAATAAGCTGATTTACCAAAAGGATCATTTAGCATTGGGAAATATGCATAATGACCGGGAAATTTGATTAATTCTTCTCTATTAATCATTTTGACCGAAAAATTGGGAATTATACATATTGGCTGGCTATTATGTATAATTCCTAATTATTCATATTTCCCGTAACATATACATCAATATTTTGCATAGTCAAAGATTATTTACATAAGTAACTTTTTACTTTTTAAGTGTTTCTTTTATTTTTGGCATAATTTTCTGATTCTCTGTAATTTATTTCTTATTTTATTATGCCTAATAATAGCATTATAAAAATACCTTAAACAGAAGCTTATATTTAAAAACATAAGATTAAATAAATATTTACATCGATCGACCGAGAGTAAATTATGTATTTAGAAAAATACAATGAACATGAATTTCATTATAGATTCAGATTAAAACCGAGGACAATGAAATCATTTTGGACGAAATTAGACATACTATTTCCCATCCCGCAGAAAAGTAATAAATATTTAGTTAATTTTACTTTTATTATAAATATAAGCTGCTTTTAAGGTAACTATTTTTATAACGCTATTTTTTTAGAAATAACTGTCTGACTGCAAATCAGCAGTTATTACTAATTGAGTTAAACTTTTACGCGAATGGATCTTTTTTGAGAGTAGTAGGAGATTTTGGCGCAATTAGTACAGCTACGCAGCTAGCAGGACAGTGGCAAGAGTTTCTAAAGCTTATTATAATATCTCTTTTATGCCCAAGATATATAAAAATGCCTGAAGGTGACGCCACTGAAGTAAAACCAGCTTTTTATAATATCGCTCGATTCCCAAGATGTATTGGAGCATTGGACACCCCTCTGGACCATTCTGATGGAAATGGGAGTACCACGGCACCTGGTGGCACTCGTGCGGAGCCTCTATGAGAACAATACAGCGGCTGTTCGGGTCAACCGAACGACATCCAGCGACTTCCAAACAAAGGCGGGCACAAGGCAGGGCTGTATTCTCTCACCCATACTCTTCAACATTTACACAGAGTACATAATGCGGCAGGTGCTTGAGGATTGGAAAGGAGGAGTTTCCGTCGGGGGGAGGAGAGTCAGCAACCTGAGGTATGCCGACGACACGACGATTCTGGCTACGACCGCACAAGAGATGGAAGCTATCATGGAGAGACTCGCGTTGATCAGCAGGGAGTATGGCCTAGAAATTAACCGAGATAAGACGAAGATCATGATCATCGACAGACAGATGAATAACCAGCCCAATGTGAAAGAAGTGGCTGGATTTGAAGTCGTTGAGAGAATGGTCTATTTGGGCTCCATGATAACTAACAAAGGAGAATGTTCAGAGGAGATCAGGAGGAGGACGGCCATGGCCAGGGCAGCCACCACAAAACTGAGTAAAATATGGAAAGATAGAATTATCACAAAGAATACCAAACTGCAACTGGTGCACTCCCTCATCTTTCCCATCGCAACCTATGCAGCCGAGACATGGACCATCAAGCAGGCGGACAGGAGGAGGATAGAGGGGTTTGAGATGTGGGTGTTCCGGCGCATCCTCCGGATTCCTTGGACTGCACACCGGACCAATATATCGGTGCTAGAAGAACTGGGCATCAGAACAAGACTTCTCAAGCGGATTAATCAGGCCTACCTCCGCTACTTTGGACACATCGCCAGACGAAGAGACACAATGGAGAAGCTTGTGGTGGAGGGAAAAGTTAATGGAAAAAGACCAAGAGGAAGATCGCCAAACAGATGGATAGACCAGCTGCGGCCCCTGGTGGGGAGTTCCATTCACGAGGCGACTCACTTGGCGCTGGATCGGGGGGCTTGGAGCGACCAAGTTAAAAGTGTGATCACCGTAGCGTCACCATGAAGCGCCGCCACGCCCTGTCAAGGGCAAAGGATTGAGGAGGAGGATTGGAGCATTAGGCTGTACCAATATTAAAATACAATCACCAGGTAGTAATAATGCTGAAATATTTTGAAATAGGAAGCAATTCTTTTCTCTAAACGTACAAACTGTTGCTGATCCATTTCTAAAAATAAGGGATATAGTAATGCGGTGGCCAGGATCTTGTTATGATAGCCACATATTCAAAAATTCTGCTTTATATGCTTCCTTAGAAACTGGCCGGTTTGGAGAAAACGTGTTAGTAGCGGATAGTGGCTATCCAGTAAAACCTTATTTATTGAATCTTCTGCAGCAAGTGAGAAATAACGCAGAGGCACTTTATAATGAATCATTAGTCCATACAAGAAATGTTGTAGAGAGAAAATATGGAGTATGGAAAAGGAGATTTCCAGCATTGGCGATGGAAATACGTCTAAAACTAGACACAATTATGGTAGTAGCTACAGCAGTTCTACATAATATAGCCTATGACAAAAAAGAAAGAATATCACCGATAAATCACCAACAGGAAATTGCTATTAATAGTATTAATAATATCCCTGTGCAAAATGCTGAATGTGACATTATTGGAATAAATGAAAATAATCGAACAGAACACAATTTTATTTATAATTATTTTACAACTTTATAATTATATTTCTTTAATAATAATAATTATTATATATGATGACATTTTCTTAACATATATTATATAACATATTGTTTATCAAATTCAAAAGGTAATTATTTAGAAAAACTTACACAGCTTGGATAACTGACCTTGACATATGTTGTCAAGGACATGATTCTGAGTGACTTTTCCTTATAACTTAATCGGCGGTCTCGTATAATTTTTTAGATATACTTACATAAATATACGGTATTTATGCATAAGAGGGGTCTTCTCTCCGATTTGCTTTATTTTTAAATATGTTATTGGGGGAGTCTTCCCGAGTCATTTCATATATATATATATAAGGGTTGGACTCAAACAGCTTCGGAGATACAGGCTGAAAAAGAATAAAAATAATAAATACGAAAATAAACGTTTGATGATGATTTATTCAACACTGTCATTAGTTATCTGAAAGATTTCAGCCATTGCATCAAAGAATGCGGTAATCCGAGTGTCAAAGTTATATTTGGCGATGCATGAACGAAGAAAAGTTATTTAAAGCAGCAAATCGTTTGTATATTGAACAGTCTTTTTATTAAAGCAGAGAATGTGCTGTACAGATATTAAGCGTCGAAGTTAACGAAACAGAAATAATTTGTTAAAGCAGAGAATAGTTGGTATATGAAAAGTACATATAAATATGTACTTTTTATTTACCAACCGTTCTTTGCTTTAACAAATTATTTAACAAATAATTTGTTAAAGCAGAGAATATGTAGCTTTTCATATACCAACTATTCTCTGCTTTAACAAATTATTTAATGCATATCGCTTGACTTTCGATGATGAATATGTCGCAGCCACATGATGTACAATTGTACACATACACACACACGGGGGGGTGCTGCAAGGGGGGGCCTTTGGCCCCTTCTCCCGCACCCCCTCCGCCGGTAGGCAGGATGGGCCTGGCTTTACAACTTAGCATGTACCTTCGGCCTCCCCCCTACACTTCTCCGCGCGCGCGCGCGTGTGTGTGTATGTGTACACCATGTGGCTGCGACATATTCATCATCGAAAGTTAAGCGATATGCATTATAAGTATATTTATATAAGTATATCTGAAAAACTACACGAGACCGCCGATTAAGTTATAAGGAAAAGTTACTCAGAATCATGTCCTTGACAACATATGCCAAGGTCAAAGTCATCCGAGCTGTGTAAGTTTTTCTAAATAATTACCTTTCAAAACATTCTGTATGTGTATTTAAATATGTATTAAAATGTATACATGTATTAAAACATTTTTGTAATAAATATTTATGTACGAGAGAGAGAAAGAGAGAGAGAGAGAGAGAGAGAGAGAGAGAGAGAGAGAGAGAGAAAGAGAGAGAGAGAGATCTATCAACTTCATAATTATTACTTTTGTGCTACCAAAAATAAAGAAACTCATTTAAACTTAATTGATAAAATATCTAAATCTTTAGCATAACAACTTTGAAATAATGCATAAAGAAATTTCTAAAAGCAAGAAATATTTTATTTTGCAGTAGGTACTGGAAGATATAGTTTTATGTTTGTCCTAACAAGTTAACACTTATCACTTATACAACTAATCATTGACAAATGGAAAAAAAACAACTTTATACATTAAACTCACATATAAATTAATAATATTAATGACTGTTTGATTAAAGAGCGTATTTAGCACACAATTTTTAATTTTTCGGGTATAATAAAATAAGAAATAAATTACAGAGAATCAGAAAATTATGCCAAAAATAAACGAAACATTTAAGAAGAAAAAAGTTACTTATGCAAATAATCTTTGACTAGCAAGATATTAATGTATACAATATAAAAAATTAATAAGAACTTACACATGAAAGTAATAAAAAAAACGAGAACTAAACTAATCATATTCATAACGATGGATGTGCATAGACAATGCAACATAAGTCCCAGTCTACAATAGGTGTTCTAAGACCTATTTCTACTGTCCTTGGTTTTAATCTGAATCTATAGTAAAATTTATGTTCATTGTATTCTTCAAAATAATTTACCTTTGGTCTAAATAATCGTCTTTGCCTTGGTTCAAAATTTTCATCACTGCTATATACATTTATGTGTATATCCATTTTGCTTCCTTATAGAGAATGCTTTGCTTTCGTGAAAAAAATTTTTTTTAAGTTGCCGCTGCCAAAGTGTTCAAAATGTTGTAAAACGTCAAAAAATTGCATTAAAAAAAATGGCCGTGTGTATGTGTGTGTGTGTGTGTGTATGTACGGATTTCATGTGCGTGGTTGCTCTAACTTCCGCAAATTTTAAGATATTGGGATGAATTATTTTTTTAATCTATAGAGTATTATGTAAGAAAGGTTGAATTTGGCGATAATCGGTAAAGCGGTTCGTTTTTAATAAAATTTAGAATTTTTGGAGAAATGTCCGTAGTTGCTCTAACTTCCGCAAATTTTGAGATATCGGTCTATTTCTAATTCTATTATATTCTTCAGTCTTGTCTACCCCTATTTCATATATAATTCTTTAAGATTTGGTTGATTAGACACAGCTTTATAAGCTTCCTATGTTTGTACGCATTTCCCGAATTTTTAAACGTCTGTATCTCAAGAACTAATTGACCAAATCTTAAAGAATTATATATGAAATAGGAGTAGAAAAGACCTAAGAGTATAATAGAATTAAAAAAAATTGCCAATATAATTAAAGAAAGTGTACAAATTAGAAACTTGCACATTGCTTCTTATGTACGGATTCCCCAAAATTTCAAACGTCTGTATCTCAAGAACTAATCGACCAAATCTTAAAAAAATATATATGAAGTAGAAAAGACCTAAAAATATAACAGAATTAGAAAAAATTGCCAATATATTTAATTATTGGCTGGCAACGAGAAGTTCTTAATTTGTTATATTTTTAAAATTATTTTACATTTTATATTTGTTAGGTTTAATTAACATAGCAGACATTACGTTAAATCAACACATGAATGTGTTGATTACTTAACACAAAAACTTTAACCAGCAGATTTTTCCACAAAAGTACAAAATTTTTTCAACAGTGATAGGTACGAGTATCTGGTAAGAATTAAGCTTATATCTGGGAATTATTTGAATAAATCTTGGCTCTTGCACTATATGCGTTGTTTTCTTGGAGATAGATGCTGTCACGCCATATGATAATACGTAACGTTACAATTTGCTTTTATATATTTTTTTTATTTATTTTGCTTCCTCATAGAGAAAGCTTTGTTTTCGTGAAAAAAATTTTTTGTTAGTTACCGCTGCCAATGTGTTCAGAATGTTGTAGAACGTCGAAAAATTGCATTTAAAAAAATGTCCGTGTGTGTGTGTGTATGTGTGTATGTGTGTATATACGGATTTAATGTCCGTTGTTGCTCTAACTTCCGCAAATTTTAAGATATTGGGATAAATTCTTTTTTTAATCTATAGAGTATTATGTAAGAAAGGTTGAATTTGGCGATAATCGGTAAAGCGGTTCGTTTTTAATAAAATTTAGAATTTTTGGAGAAATGTCCGTAGTTGCTCTAACTTCCGCAAATTTTGAGATATCGGTCTATTTCTAATTCTATTATATTTTTCAGTCTTTTCTACCCCTATTTCATATATAATTCTTTAAGATTTGGTTGATTAAACGAGGCTTCATAAGGCTTTTATGTATGTACGGATTCCTCGAAATTTTAAACGTCTGTAACTCAAAAACTAATCAACCAAATCTTAAAGAATTATATATGAAATAGGGGTAGAAAAGACTGAGAATATAGTAGAATTAGAAAAACATTACCAATATATTGAATAAAAGAGTGAGTAAATTAGAAACTTGCACATTGCTTCTTCATAATTTTTTTCGCTTATATACATATAACTCAAGAATTGATCAACCAAATCTTAAAGAATTATATATAAAATAGGGGTAGAAAAGACTGAAGAATATAATAGAATTAGAAAAAAATTGCCAATATAATAAAAAAGTGTACAAATTAAAAACTTGCACATTCTTTCCTCATTATTTCTTTTGCTTATATATAATTCATTAGTCTAAAGTCCAATGGGATGGCACCCAGAAAAGGATAAAGCCCGTAAAATTTATATGAGTTATATAAAAATAAAAAATGTGCAAATTCTTAATTTGCACCCTTCATCAGTTTTATTTGCAAAACCCTTTATTTGAAAAACTTTATCAGTTATTTCCCTCTAATTTTCCCTATTTGACTGGGCTACATCTATTCTTTAATAATACTCTATTAAAATGTGTGTGCTGTAAGCTCTCTTTCTCTCTGTCTCTCCCTTTCTCTTTAATGCGAAAAGCAGATTAGAGACCTGCACCAGGCCCTGAAATCCAATAGGATGGCACCCAGAAGAGGATAAAGCCAGTAAAACTTCAATGAAAGATAAAAATAAAAAAGGGTGCAAATTAGAAATTTGCACATTGCTTCCTCATAGTTTTTAAGGGGAGGTTACCGTTCAGAGGCCCAAAAAATGCATAAATTTTAGGAATTTTTTTTTAAATATAAAGTAAACACATTTGAAAAAAACTTTTTGCGGCTTTTATTTGAATACAAATGAAGAGTAGTTCATATTTTTTTCAAACAAAAATAATTCAAAATGGCGGCTCCAGCTCCCATGACACGAAGCCGCGAGTTTATGCGCGCGGAGCGCTCTACAGCTTCAACGGATGAACCGATTTTAATAAATAACGGTGCAAAAGAAAGGAAATTTAATTTAGGGGGCCTTCACGAAGCGTTTTTTTCAAAAAATTGATTGCAAATAATTCTTTTTGAACGTTGAAGCAAAAAGAAAACAGGGAAAAAAGAGGTTTTTTTTTACACGGCCACCATTTTGTTATGCGGGGGTTTTTTAAAAATCGGAAAACGATAAGGCCCCCCAAATTTAATCTATTTTAATAATTCTAATGTTTTTTTTGTTTCACATCAACTGGAAAGGCTGTGGAATGCTCCGCGCACATAGAACCACGCCGTGTGCGGCTTCGTGGACTGAGAGCTGGAGCCGCTATTTTTAATTATTTTCTTCCAAAAAAATTCTAAATTAGTTTTCATTTGTGTACAAACAAAAGCCGCGAAAAGTTTTTTCCAAATGTATTTGTTTTATATAAAAAAAAAATTCCTGAAATTGAGGCATTTTTTGGGCCTCTGAACGGTAACCTCCCCTTAAGTGTGCAAGTAGAAACTTGCATATTGCTTACTCATCGTTTTTAAGTGTGCAAGTAGAAACTTGCACATTGCTTCCTCATAGTTTTTAAGTGTGCAAGTAGAAACTTGCACATTGCTTTCTCATAGTTTTTAAGTGTGCAAGTAGAAACTTACACATTGCTTCCTCATAGTTTTTAAGTGTGCAAGTAGAAACTTGCACATTGCTTTCTCATAGTTTTAAAGTGTGCAAGTAGAAACTTGTACATTGCTTTCTCATAGTTTTTAAGTGTGCAAGTAGAAACTTGCACATTGATTTCTCATAGTTTAAGTGTGCAAGTAGAAACTTGCACATTGATTTCCCATAGTTTTTAAGTGTAAAAGTAGAAACGGACATTTCTCAAAAAATTCAAAATTTTATAAAAAATGAACTGTTTTACCGATTATCGTCAAATTCAATACTAACTTTCCTTTAATGATACTCTACATTTTAAAAAAATTGAACCGGATATCTTAAGAATTACGGAAGTTAGAGCTACCACACACTTCTAATACCATACACACACACACACACACACACATGCATACGGACATTTTAAAAGAATGCGATTTTTCGACGTTTTAGAACATTCTAAACACATTGGTAGCGGTAACTAAAAGAAATTTTTTTTACGCAAACAAAGCTACCTCTATAAGAAAGCAAATGGGTGTAAATTAGGAATTTGCACATTGCTTTCTTACCATTTTTTTAAGTATTTAAGCATCTCAATTTAAATGTTTCAACTTGAATATGTTGATACTTCATATATATACATATAATAAAATCGAATAAATAGCGCGGGCGTAGCGCGCGCCTATATTGTTCTAGTATTTCAAGAACATTACAGAAATATTGCAATATATTGTTTAAAAGCAAACAGAGGAATATTGTTACAAGTTTTTAGATGTATACAATAATGAAATAATTCAATCTTATATTTCTCACTAAATTTCAAATTTTAACTGACAACCCAATCCCAAATTCAAAATCAACTTTTCTTAAATAATACTCTCTTTAAAAAAAAAACATCCCGATATCTCAAAATTTGTAGAAAAGCAACCAAAGACATTTCTAGCCAAATCCAATACCATCTATTCTTTAATAATACTCTATTTATTAAAATGTATGCACCGGGGCTTAAAGTCCAGTAGAATGGCACCCAGAAAAAGATAGGGCCCGAAAAATTTCTATGAAAAATATATAAAATAAAGAAATGGTGCAAATTAGAAATTTGCACATTGTTTAATTCGCACTTCTGCTCCACATTCCACTGTGACAAACGCAGTGTACATATCTTCTTCTGAAAGGACCCCGCACAAAACACAGGGAAAAGTGGTTTCAGTCAAATTGTCTAAAAATTGGATATGTTGTATTCTTGACCTTTTGATCCCAAATTCACGGGTAAAATCTTCGAAGATAAACAAATTTTTTTGCTAGGGTGTTCAAAAGCGGCAATATTAGATTCACATACGCTGAAGATGTGTTGATTAGTTCGACATTGCATGTGGAAATATGCGTTTATTTAATTATTTCTTTAGTGATAAGATATTCCTGCATAAAAAAAGATAATAAATGCAAAAATTAAACTTAAGGACGTTCTCCGGCTCCCAGTGGTGCTCAACTTGAACGAATCATTATTCCTACATATATGTATTTGTCCCTCTTGTTGAGAGAAATAAGATGAGAACCATTTAGCTGTTTTCCTCCGCTTCCCATGCGCAAAAGCGCAAAAAAAATAAAAATAATTGATAAAATTAAAATTTAGAGAAAATTTTCCGGAGAACGTCCTTAAAAATTAAAAAATTGAAGGCTAAGAAATACATCCAACACACACGCATATACCAACATACACGTGTATGTTGGTGTATGCGTGTGTGTGGGTATGTGCGTGCGTGCGTGATGTGTGTATTTCCTAGCATTTAATTTTTTTTATTTTTTTATTTTGGTTTAATTTTTTTTATTTTTTATCTTTTTTTATGCAGGAATATCTTATCACTAAAGAAGTAATTAAATACACGCATATTTCCACATGCAATGTCGAACTAATCAATAGCTACATCCTCAGCGTACGTGAATCTGATATTGTCGTTTTCAAACAACTGTAACGAAAAAATTTGTCCATCTTCGAAGGTTTTACTCATGGAATTTGTGATCAGAAGGTCAAACACTACAACATATCCCATTTTTAGACAATTTGACTGAAACCACTTTTCCTTGTGTTTTGTGCGGGGTCTTTTGAGGTCAAATATTATAAAAGCATAGGTCTACCTATTGCAAGCCGGGACCAACAAAACATCTAATTTGTACTTTAAATCGAGTAAGAAACAAGAAATATCACGTTCATAAACACATTTCTTACATTTTTCTGAGAACTAGCTTTTTTTTCTTTAATTTTCTTTTTTAATTTCAGAATTTCCATTTTTTATATTATACTTCTCTAAAAACTTTTCTTTCTGTAGTTTTATAGTTTAATTTTTCACAATAATATATGTATATTATTATTTTCTTTTTCAACTCCTCTTTAACGTGATCTGTTTCTTTTTCCTTTTCTGAAATATAAAAATATTTTTTTAAAGAATAATTAATCATGTGTTTACCCTAATTGGATATCAAGAAATTTGTTCGTGAAAATATTAGGATATTTAATTTTATCAGAATATTTAATGCAATTTTTACTTGATTTATTAACAACAAGCTTCTGCGATACAAGGGTCCTTTAAGGAGGTACGATCGATAATTTGCGGAGGTAGTGGAGGGAGGGATACGTTGTTCTTATATTATTAGCAATACTAACCTAGTGCACACGTACATACCTACACGACACGCACTTGTGTTCGGCATCCCCTCTCCACTGCTACCGCAGCTAGCTTCTGGTCAGTCATCGCTCATTTCTTCCTTCACATCGAATAATCCAAGAATAATTATGAAATTCGAGGCCTATTTATTATTGTATTTCTATAACTAAACGGACAATAATTTTGTATATAATATTTGACAAGAGTTTTCCCGATAGTTCTAATCGAATTCCACACATATATACAATTATAGATCAATGTTCCACCAATTAACATTTTTAAACAATTATGATGTCCGCGCCCAGCATGACGCTTGATGACAAGTGTCGTGCTGAAGATTTTCCGCGGTTTAACGATTATTTTCGACTGTTCTAAAAGAGTTCTGTGCTTTAGAATTAGTTGTAAAAAGAGTTCCGGCAATTAACTATTGTTTAAACAATTTTAGCAGTTACGTTCAGCACGACACTTAGTAAAAATGTGTCATGCTGATGATTTTCTGCGGTTCTGAAGGTAATTCTCGGTAGTTCTAGCAGAGTTCTGTGTTTTATAATTATTTTTACAAATAGTTCCGAACAACTATTATTTTTTAAACATTTTTAGCAGTTACGTCCAGCACGACACTTAGTGAAAATGTGTCGTTCTGGCGATATTGGGCACTTCAAAAAATAATTCTCGGCAGTTGTACAAGAGTTCTATGTTTTAGAATTAGTTCTAAAAAGAGTTCCAAACGTTTACTAATTTTTAGACAATTTTAACAGTTACGTCCAGCACGACACCCGTCTGTGAAGTTAGCCCCACGTTTTTAAAATTTGAAAAAATGAGCATAGTTCGAATTGCCCCCCGAAGAGTTCTAGAGTTCTCAATCGGTTTTAGAAAGAGTTCCGTCGATTGAAGCGGTAAAAACACCATTTGAAGAAACGGGGGGCCAACTTCACAATTCTGTAACTTTAAAGGGCTATAACTTTCTTGTTTTCCATTTTAGCGCTTCGATCATTAAGGCTTATCGTTAGAACTCTTCGGGGGGCCTCCAGAACGCTTAAGAAAGAGTGACTGTAAAAAGGACGGGTTTTTCGCCCCTTTTGCGGCCCTCGATTTCGGGATCGATTCATACGCAAATCAACTCTTTATGATAAGATATTAAT
Organism: Leptothorax acervorum; assembly: GCA_035220615.1. NCBI lineage: Eukaryota > Metazoa > Arthropoda > Insecta > Hymenoptera > Formicidae > Leptothorax > Leptothorax acervorum. The sequence goes on along the minus strand of JASTWQ010000655.1, from coordinate 50,054 downwards.
AGAAAAAAAGTTTTAACTTGAGGTGACATTTAGTTTTAGAGATATGAGAGTTCAAAGTTATACTATATACGGGCGTTCCATTCTTGATTCTGCCTAATATCTTGGGATATAAGTATCCATATAAGCATTGGAAAGAAATATTTCAGAAAGGTCCTGAATATTTTCGAAAGGGATATATAATTGTACCGATTCATTATCCCCCTCCCCCCTCTTTCCCCATGTGAGGGAGGGGGAAGGAGCCAAAAGGAGAATATCAAATGGGGACCACTATTTGTAATTAAAAATGCGGATTAGATGACACGAAACACATTGCAATCGGATGAAATGAGTAAATACTTTTTCACTTTATTTTACGGTCACCTGATGTTTCTACTAATTTTTTTCTAGGGCAAAAGCACCAAAACTCTGATATAAGTAGAACATACAAATTAAACTTTTAAAGCTCTGTAAAAAACGGCCGTTTTGCTTCGTATTTTAATATATAACTTATTGTCAAAAAGTTATCTATGACTATAAAATACAAAAAAATAACTATAAACTATAAGTTATCAATGACAATAAACAGGGTTCATGTTTAGATTCATTATCTAATACAAACACTTTAAAACGCTAAAATAAAACAGCATATTCCGAAATAAGTTAGTTTTTTTAGAACTTTGACCTCTCATATTTCCAAAACTAAATGTCACCTCAAGGTGAAACTTTTTTTCTATTAATATCTTACCATAAGGAACTGATTTGCATATGATTCGATCCCGAAATCGAGGGCTGCAAAAGGGGCGATTTTTACAGTCACTCTTTCCGAATGTCCGAAAAAAATTTTCGAAAATTTTTGCCTGACTAAAAATTTTTTTCGGAAATCCGGCAATTTCTTAAGAGTTCTGGTAGCCCCCCGAAAAGTTCTAAATATTATCCTTATGAGTCAAAGCGCTGAAATTGAAAACAAGAAAGATGTAGCCCTTTAAAGTTAGAAAATCGTGAAGTTGCCCCCCCCCCCCCACCTTTTCCATCAAATGGTGTTCGTTTAAAAGTTACGCGGACTTACAGTTATACTGCGAATAGACGCGCGACGCGAGGAGACACCGTGTATAATCGAGCGCGATCAATTTATTGATTTTCCGAAAACGCACGAGGAGGACCGACTTTTGTTTACGTCGCGCCGTTCGGCTGCGTGCGCGATGCGGCGACGGCGGACTCACTTCTTGTCGCGAACTCGAGCCGAGCACACGTTCGAGCGTGAGCGGTCACGCTTCCTTACGATTGTTACTACGTAACACAGTTCCGCGAAACTCGTGCTGAAATTGGGATTACATCAAGTTGTAGCTGCTCATATCACCTTACGGCCATTAGTCTTTTCTTAAATTGATACGTACTTTTCGTTTGTGTTTACATTCATAAAACCCGCATTCGGATTCGTAGCAATTAGTAAATATTCATCGCGATTCTAAGCGAGATAGATTATATTCTCTTTTTGTTCATTTCATTCCTTGTATTATATTCTAGCTTTACAAGATTTACTTTCATTGTGTACATTTTACGTATTATTCTTGCGAGATACATCTTTTATGATATTTGTGATACAATTTCATTTGAGTGAAGATTAGTTGTGTGATTAATTCACTGCGTTGCGGAAGACTTTATTCTATCATGTGAATTTCCTCATGTGTGATATTTGCCATAATTCTCGGGATACTCTCGAGTTATTATTACTATTGTGTGATTTATTCATTATTAATTCTGGCTGCTCAAACTGAGTGATGCCAAGTGTAATTACTTTGCTTTATATTGTTACGCCTGTGCTGTGCGCTCGCTGTGCGCTCGTGCCGTATCGCCCGTTAGATGCCTGGGCGGCAGAAGAATGTCGCAACCGGACAACGGGTTGCTTGACGACGCTGTTTACAAACAGCCGGTCGTCAGATTTCGCTCTGGACCTCGAGCTAGACAGACGTGTCTTGTATACCTGAGCAATAAATCCGATTTATTTACACAGAGAGAGTTACTTTATTCCCGGCGACGGGAAAGCGCGGCGCGTTCGCGAGTGTGTGGTGAAGAGTGACTGTGCGAGTGCGGCGAACGCGCGACGAGCGCAACATTTTTGGGGGCTCGTCCGGGATCTGACGAGCGACGACGAGCATTCCTCCGGTTACCCCAATGGCTTCGGCAGCGCCTTCCTCGAAGAAGCGAGCTCGGGCGGCGACTCCCCAGCCAGATGCGCCGGAGGGGACGACAATTACGGCGACCCTTCTTGCGGTGATCCAGGAGGTGCGACTCCTGCGCGAGGAACAGGCGCGGAGGGAGAGGGAGTTCGCGGCGACGTTCCGCCAACAGGAGGAGGAGCTCCGCCGTCTTCGTGGGACGATCTCCGGCGACTATATCCAGCTAAGTCAAACTAGTAACAGAGCTTCCGGGGACTCGGGGGCGCGAGTCGCGGGCGGCGCGGAGACGCGAGGCGCGGTGACACGGAACGCGAGCGCGAGCGAGAGGACCGCGGTCGCGGGCGGCGCGGAGACGCGAGGCGCGGACGCGAGTGAGAGGAACGCGGTCGCGGGCGGCGCGGAGACGCGAGGCGCGGTAACACGGAACGCGAGCGCGAGCGAGTGGGTCGCGGTCGCGGGCGGCGCGGAAGCGCGAGTCGTGCGCGTGAGTGACGGTGCCGTGGACGCGAGTGTCGGGCTTGGTTACAAGCTTAAACCGGATACGTACGACGGGACGACTCCGTTACAAGAATATTTTTCGCAATTAAGTTTGATCGCGCGGGCGAATCACTGGGACGACGCGACGGAAGCCGTCGCGTTAGCCTCAAGCTTGAGGGGAAGGGCGCGCTCGATTCTCGAGACGGTGCAGGATGTCGATCGGTTGAGCTTTGCGGAGCTTAGGACGAAACTCGAATTGCGTTTCGGGGAAGGGTACTCCTCTCAAAATTGTTACTCCGCGTTGACGAATCGTAGACAGAAGTTTGGGGAAGATTTGGCCGCTCTTGGCTCCGATATCGAGCGTCTGTCTCGTCTCGCATACCCCGAGTGCCCTTTTGAGATACGAGATAAAATTGCTTGTGCGCAATTTGTGACGGCCGTCTCGGATAATTTTGTCCGGCGGACGTTACAGATGGAAGGGATAACTTCCTTATATCGGGCCGTAGAAAGGGCCAAAGCGTTAAAAAATAATTCAGGGGGAGGGTTACGCTCGAGAAAAGGGAAAATTTGAAAAGAATCTTTCGAAGGGGGAGCAGAAGGATTTTGCGAATAATGAAGAAAAGGAGGCAGGAGAAATTAGGGACAAAAGGGAAGGGAGAGAAAGGAGTGTTGGACATGCGGCAAGGCAAGGCATTTCCGTTCGGAATTCCCCGATAGGGGAAACGCGGTTTAGATGTTTTGTATTTATGAAAAGTTTTCATTGAAATGTATTTAAATAAAGTTTCGTTTTTTTTATATAAAAATCTTTTGAAAATGTTTGTTTTTTTTGTTTACTGCGCATAATATTTGCTTTCCTAGGGGAAGTCGGCGGTACGCGAGTTGATGGGGTTACCGCGGCGGAACATCGGCCGAAGACTTTTCAAGGAAGTTTTTTTTTTAAGAAGACCGCCTGCCCACGGTTTGATCTGTGGTTTTCCCGTGGGCCGTAGGGCAAATGCCGGGCGGGGACTTGGGGAGCCCTGCGGGGCGTTGGGTCCACGAAAAGTAATTTCCCCCCCCCCTTTGTCCGAAGATTGGGAGGAACGGCGGCAGAGGAGGACGGCAGCGAGGGAGACCACAGCGGGGAAAGAGCGGAGCTCCTGCGGGGTCGTCCTGGGACCGTCGGAGGGGGGAGCCTGGCCAGCTCTCTCCAGAAGAAGGACGGTTGGAGACCTGGAGTGCGGCTACCGGGGACCAGGAGGAATGGGGTCCGTGGACTCGAAGCAGCAGCTCGAGGAGGGCAAGTTAACCATTCGGTGCCCTGGAGCCCACGGAGCAGAGGAGCTGTGGACCGCGAAGAACTACCCTCCCGGATTGTCGGGGCGACAATCTTAGAAGAGGGGGGGGGTAGTGTTACGCCCGTGCTGTGCGCTCGCTGTGCGCTCGTGCCGTATCGCCCGTTAGACTGCCTGGGCGGCAGAAGAATATCGCAACCGGACAACGGGTTGCTTGACGACGCTGTTTACAAACAGCCGGTCGTCAGATTTCGCTCTGGACCTCGAGCTAGGCAGACGTGTCTTGTATACCTGAGCAATAAATCCGATTTTATTATACAGAGAGAGTTACTTTATTCCCGGCGACGGGAAAGCGCGGCGCGTTCGCGAGTGTGTGGTGAAGAGTGACTGTGCGAGTGCGGCGAACGCGCGACGAGCGCAACAATATCTTTGGTAAATATGCATATTAGGTCAAACCTCACCGATGGCCCTGACCTTGACATATGTTGTCAAGGTCACCCTTCTGAGTTACCTTCAGAAGGTTTTAGCTGGCGGTCATTGTTTATTAAAAAGTTATAAACAAAAAAGTTTGAAAAATATAGCAATTATTTTGAGTATTGAAAGGCATAAACAACCTTAACCTTGACATATGTTGTCAAGGTCACCCTTCTGAGTAACCTTCAGAAAGTTTTAGCTGGCGGTCATTGTTCATTAAAAAGTTATAAACAAAAAAATTTGGTGGGGAAAATTATTTAAAGCAGTAAATTGTTGGTATATTGAAAGGAAAGTTATTTAAAGCAGAGAATAGAGAAGTATTTGCTTCAACTTACAAAGAACATACTTGTAAAGCGCGTCACTAACCTATAGGTTTTGTCAATAACCAACTATTATCTGCATTAACAAAGCTTTAACATGCTTTTGCCATGATTAAAGCAGAGAATACTTGTATTTACACTTTCTAATACATAAAATTGTGTATATACTTTCAATATACCAACTATTTTTGCTTTAAATAACTTTCCTTTCAATATACCAACAATTCACTGCTTTAAATAATTTTTCCCACCAAATTTTTTTTGTTTATAACTTTTTAATAAACAATGACCGCCAGCTAAAACCTTCTGAAGGTCACTCAAGAGGGTGACCTTGACAACATATGTCAAGGTCAAAGTCGTTTTATGCCTTTTCAATACTCAAATAACTGCCATATTTTCAATTCTCTTTTTGTTAATAACTTTTTAACGAACAATGACCGCCGGCTAAAACCTTCTGAAGGTCACTCAGGAGGGTGACCTTGACAACATATGTCAAGGTCAAGGTCATCGGTGAGGTTTGACCTAATATGCATATTTACCATATCTTTATTTGCCAATTATCCTTAGATATTCTTAAGTCAACTTCACTATTATTTTCTTTGATTTAACTATTATTGCCTTTTCACCTGTAGTATCATAATTTCTGTATTATGTGTACTATTTGTATCGAATACTGACAAGGTTTTTCGGCAGTTTTCCCTTGTCCCGGCAGCGAATGCTGGTATTCCACCGAGTAGTCCTGCCGAATAAATTGATTCAAACAAATTCTATTTCGTGTTCGTCATTTGAGTATCGCCCCTCCTCTTCTCGCGAGATATCTACGAGGTCTCTACTTAACAGTGTTTTTACCGCTTTAATCGACGGAACTTTCTAAAACGGATTGAGAACTATAAAACTCTTCGAGGGCCAACAAGAACTCTTAAAAGAAATCGGGGTTTTCAAAAAGTATTCTATCTTTATGAACTTAAAAATATTTTGATTTGTTTGTAAAAAAAACCATTTGAAGAAAAGGGGGTGAAAAATTCACGATTTTCTAACTTTAAAGGGCTATATCTTTCTTGTTTTCAATTTTAGCGCTTCGACTAATAAGGATAATATTCAGAACTCTTCGGGGAGCTACCAGAACTCTTAAGAAATTGCCGGATTTTCGAAAAAATTTTTCGGTCAAACTTGAAAATTTTTTTCGGAAATTCGGCAATTTCTTAAGCGTTCTGGTGACCCCCCGAAGAGATCTAACGATTATCCTTAACAATCGATGCTAAAAAATTGGATACTAGAAAGTTCTAGCGCTCTAAAGGTCCTGCGTTCGAAATATTTTTAAGTTCATGAAGATGGAATACTTTTTGAAAACCCGGCATTCTTGTAAGAGTTCTGGTTGGTCCTCGAAGAGTCTTATAGTTCTCAATTGGTTTTAGAAAGAGTTCCGTCGATTAAAGTGGTAAAAACACCATTTGAAGAAAAGGTGGGGGGGGGGGCAACTTTACGATTCTCTAACTTTAAATAGCTATATCTTTCTTGTTTTCAATTTTAGCGCTTCGAATAATAACGATAATATTTAGAACTCTCCGGGGGGCTACCAGAATTCTTAAGAAATTGCCGGATTTCCGAAAAAAATTTTTGGTCATACCCACCCAGATAGCCAAACCTGAGCAGCAGATTCTGAGCAGTCTGCATTAAATTTTTGGTATCAGAAAGGCAACAAATTTCTCGCAGAAACTGCTCTATCAGACGATGTTGTCAAACTGTAGCCAGAAATGCGACAGAGCCTGCCGACAGGCAATGTGAGCAGATTGGTAGCAGAAACCGCGCAGAGCCTGTACACATAATTTGGCAGCAGATTGACGACAAAGATCGAGCAGAGTCTGCGCGCATTCGACCTGAGAACCGAGTGGCAGCAAAAACCGAGCAGGATCTGCGTAATGTAATCTGATGGCAAATAGGCATGTAAAAATCGAGCAAAATCTGTCGTACCGCGGGCATTTTGACAGACCGACGCGCTCAGAATTCGCCAGTCATACATGCGACTCTGCAAGAGGCTCTTCGAAGGGCCAAGGAAGGACACATGCAGGAACAAGAGCTCGATTCCTGAATTTATTTGAAAGAGAACGTACGCGAAAATTCTGCTCTTACAGAAAAGTTGAAGTTGATTGATTAAAAGTCATACGAGAACCAATCAACTTGCAACTTTTCTGTAGGAGCAGAATTTTCGCACACATTTTCTCTTTTGAATAAATTCAGGAATCGAGTCCCAGGACACGCAGTCCACGCGGTTCATGCGGTGCTATGGTGGGCGGTGCAAGGATTCGTCGCGATCTATGGAGCGACGAGCAGAAGATGACGCTACGACTCGAACGTCACTACCACGAGTACCACGACTGAACACAAGGAGGATTTTACACACCAGAAGGATCCTACGCACCAGAGGAGGTTCCTATAGCTACACACCAGGAGAATTCTACACACCAGGGACTACTATCTTTTCATGAAGAAGGAAAAGAAAACGGCATTTTTCAGCGCCCATTTTTTAATTATAAAACAGGAACTCTCTGTTCGCAATAATAAGCCCATATACATATATACATATAGGAACCGTTGAAACGACAGATTCTGCTTGATTTTTGCTGCCTATTTGCCACCAGATTACATTACGCAGATCCTGCTCGGTTTTTGCTGCCTATCTGCTGCCAGATTGCATTACGCAGATCCTGCTCCATTTCTGCCTCCAACCTGTCGACAGATAATGTCAGCAGACTTTGCTCGGTTTTTGGCGACAATCTGCTGTCACATTATGTCAGCAGAATCTGCCTACAAAACACAAGCTCAATGCGGACACAGATGGCTACGGTTTTGGTGTGGGATTCTGATCAAATTTGCTGCCAATCTGCGCGCATCCTGCTAACATTTTGCTATCTGGGCAGATAGAAAAATGTTAGCAGGATGCGCGCAGATTGGCAGCAAAGATCAGAATCCCACACCAAAACCATAGCCATCTGTGTCCGCATTAAGCTCGTGTTCTGTCGACAGAGCCTGCTGACAGGCAATGTAAGCAGATTGTCAGCAGAAACCGCGCAGAGCCTGCGCGCACGACCTGAGAACAGATTGGCAGCAAAAACCGAGCAGACTTTGTCCATAATCAGCTGTTTATATATATATATATATAATTATAAAACAGGAACTCTCTGTTCGCAATCATAAGCCCATATATATATATATATATATATATATGGGCTTATGATTGCGAACAGAGAGTTCCTGTTTTATAATTAAAAAATGGGCGCTGAAAAGTGCCGTTTTCTTTTCCTTCTTCAGGAAAGGATAGTATCCTTAATGTGTAGAATTTTCCTGGTGTGTATCTATAGGATCCTCCTGGTGTGTAAAATCCTCCTTGTGTTCAGTCGTGGTACTCGTGGTAGTGACGTTCGAGTCGTAGCGTCACCTTCTGCTCGCTGCTCGTCGCTCCATAGATTGCGGCGAATCCTTGCGCCGCCCACCATAGCACCGCATGAACCGCGTGGACTGCGTGTCCTTGGGCTCGATTCCTGAATTTATTCAGAAGAGAAAATGTATGCGAAAATTCTGCTCCTACAGAAAAGTTGCAAGTTGATTGGCTCTCGTATGGTTTTTAATCAATCAACAAACTTTTCTGTAAGAACAGAATTTTCGCGTACGTTCTCTTTCAAATAAATTCAGGAATCGAGCTCTTGTTCCTGCAGTGTCCTTCCTTGGCCCTTTGAAGAGCCTCTCGCAGAGTCGCATGTATGACTGACAAATTCTGAGCGCGTCGGTCTGTCAAAATGCCCGCGGTACGACAGATTTTGTTCGATTTTTACATGCCTATTTGCCACCAGATTACTTTACGCAGATCCTGCTCGGGTTTTGCTACCACTCTGTTCTCAGGTGAAATGCGCGCAGGCTCTGCTCGATCTTTGTCGTCAATCTGCTGCCAAGTTATATGTGCAGGCTCTGCGCGGTTTCTGCTGCCAATCTGCTCACATTGCCTGTCAGCAGGCTCTGTCGCATTTCTGGCTACAGTTTGACAACATCGTCTGATAGAGCAGTTTCTGCGTGAAATTTGTTGCCTTTATGATACCAAAAATTTAATACACACTGTGCTCAGAATCTGCTGCTCAGGTTTGGCTATCTGGGTATAGACTTAAAAATTTTCGCAATTTTTTGGGGGAAATTCGGCAATTTCTTAAGAGTTCTGGTGGCCCCCAAAATAGTTCTAACAATTAGCCTTAATGATCGAAGAGTTAAAATGGAAAACAAGAAAGTAATAGCCCTTTAAAGTTACAGAATTGTGAACCTGGCCCCCCGTTTCTTTAAATGGTGTTTTTATTGCTTTAATCGACGGAACTCTTTTAAAACCGATTTAGAACTCTAGAACTCTTCAGGGGGCAATCAGAACTATGCTTATTTTTCCAAATTTTGAAAACGTGGGGCCAGCTTCACAGACGTTATGAATACATAACCAATAAGATCGACTTAAGGGCCGTGGCACACACAAAAACTTAAGGCTAGTTTATGATGGCCGTATCCGTTAACTTATGCCGGAACCGGTAAAGTTCGACAACGGGATTTCGATGCTTTCGTTCATAATGAGTTACCGAATGCCGGTGAATTATGCCGTAACTGTAAAGTAACTCAACTTTTAGGCTGGTTTATGATGGCCGTATCCGTTAATTTATGCCGGAATCGGTATAGTTTAATACTGGAATTTCAATGCTTTCCAGGATTCAGGTGACTTAAGCCTTGTGTCCACGATCCAAGAACTTATTGGTCCGAGATCTTGGACCAAGTTCTTGGATCGTGGACACAAGGCTTATGCCGTAACTCCAAAATTAACTCAAATTTAACTTTAGGGAATACAGCAAGCGATCTTGAGAAAAAGTTGTGCAGATTGGTTACAACCATAGACTATTGTATATGTATAAAGTCTGTAATCTCCACAACATTTTCTTTTATGGTTTGAAACTATTGTCATGACTTTTCCGACAACCCAATATAATTGGCGTAATCTCCTGGTATACGGTTGTAGAAAATTCGTGATTATTATTTATAAGCGAAGAATTGCAAAACCAGGTGAGTACACATATTATTATATAATACAGTAATATAACATAATAAAAGTAAAAAGGTAATATATAAATGACAATGCTTTGTATTGATGACTATATGTTAATATTTTGAACATTTGCAGGTACTTGCTTTGACATAAAAATCTTTACAATCTTTGTCACTTGTCAGATATTTCTAACGAAAAATATTTAAGCTTTTAGGAAAAAATATGATCTTTATGAAAATATATGTCTTAAACTTTCACAAGAAACAAACCTATCACTCTTGGAGTTACTATCAAAACAGTTTCATATACGATGACGACAAACACACATGTTATCAATTTGGAGATAAGTGATTATTGTGAGTATACAACTTTTTCTGTACCTGTCGTTTAGTATGAAAGAAAATTCATTGATATTAAAATATGCTAAGTATTAGGAATTAATAATTAAAATATGTGATATTAACGTTATGCATATGTACGTGTATATCTTTGTATAGATGAAAGTGTAAATTATTAACTCTGACTCATGTTGGTTTGTAAACTTCTATTCTCCGATGTGCAGCCACTGTCACCACTTAGCACCAACATGGAAAGAAGTTGCTAATAAGTTACTTTTGATGGTGTCGTGAAAATTGCAGCGATTAACTGTGAATATAATGGGCATTTGTGTCATCAAGTGGGAATCCGTGCCTATCCTACATTACTCTATTTCTAAAAGGTATACACACACACAAATGTGCCTAATTTCTTATCAGTGACTACGTTTACACGGCGGCTTAAAAACCGAAGTTATAACTGCCGTATACTATCCAATCCAAAATGTTTCTTCTTTTGTTCATAATGATCATTTAAATAAGAGCTTCTTTTGATTTTAAACTACACTTTCTAGTATGTATATATCAAAAGAGATTAATTTAAATGTGTAGAGTATGAAAGAGCCTCATATTTAAGTAATCATATTGATAAAAAGAAGGAAAGTTTTGGATCGGAAAGTATACGGCAGTTATAACTTCGGCTTATAACCCGCCGTGTAAACGTAGTCAGTATCGTATAATATTATATAATTTTTTTGATAATTATATAATCTGCTTATAATTTGATATTTCCATATTTGTTAGTTAAATCAACAAATAATACTAACTCATTCTTTTTGTGTCAAAGAATTCACAGTATGGAGAGCAATGTAGAGAAGAAAAACGCAGGAGGCTACTGCACGTTTTGCATTAGACGGACTAAATCCACGTACCTGAAATAAGTAAATCTCAATGGGAGCTGTTCTTACATGGCAAGAACATTGTCCAAAGACCTAATTAATTTTTATATGTGGTGATCAACAGAACTGTGATCAACACACTCATATACACACACACACACAGCTCAACAATTACTTTTTTATCAAAGTATTTCATTTTACGTTGAAGCTGAAGTATATATTGAATAGCAATACTATTACATTAGTATAATATAAATTAATGGTTTAATGCGATAAGAGCTTTATGCATCTGGAGAAAGAATTCAAATGTATTATTTTTTAAATAAAAATTAAAACTATTTAATTTAGAAATTACATCAACTGTCCAAAACCCATGGTCGAAATTAATAATGTCTCGACGATTGATCCGAAAAAGTGCTGTGTGAATCCGACAAACCAAGTTGGCTCACAGTTTTTCAATGTTCATATCGGAAAGACGTTATATATTGCCAGTCACGGTCGATTTAAATTACTTTAATTATTATTTTTTATTTATTCATATAAAAATAAACTGCGTACAAAGTATTATTATTATTATAAACTATTTGTATTTGTTTCTTATTATTCTTTATAATTTAATCCTTTTTATTTCTTTTATCATATATATACATATATATATATATCATAATTAATCACTTTATACCATAATCTTATGTAATCATATAACTCATAAACTTATAACTATTACTGTAAACTTATTACTATATTATAAACTTATGTACTATCTGCAGTGTAAACTGCAACTACAAAACTTAGTATGAAAACAGTTTTATTTTGCATACTTGGAAATTAATTGCATAATCTCAATTTTACAAGATATTAAATCTCTTTTATTGAGATTTTTCACATCTCCATACAAGGAGTTACAAAAATATTTTAAAGATTCGTCTTCTGCACTTACGGTATATATATTAATTCTTATAAATAACAAAATTTTTAAATACATCCACAGCATTACTTAATTGTTCCTCAACGCCTGAGGGTTGTTTTCTCTTTTGACTTGATTCCTTTGGTGTAAATGTGCTCGGTGTTATGGGTCTCTCTGGTATAGATGTGTTCGATGTTATGGATCCCTCTGATGTAGATATGTTTGGGGTTATAGGTTTCTCCCACTGGTTTCTCCGGTGTATGTGTTGTACGCTCTCGTAATGTACATGTGTCGGGTGTTGTGGGTCTTGCTTGTTGTCTAATAAGCGCTAACGCATTTTCGCTTAAAATGTCTGACAAAGATTGTATAGAATCCCCTGTGCTAGACAAGGCGGGGCAAGTACCTGCAAATGTTCAAAACATTCACACAGGGAGCTTTACTGCTGTAGCGAAACAAATTGACACAAGTATCATTCTGTCTTTGTTCAATATCCAATGAGCAATAAAGACAGAATACTTGTGTCGATTTGTGTCGCTAACTGGAAAGCTCCCACAGTTATCAATAAAAAGCATTGTACCTTAAATAATTTTCATTATTATTGTACGATTTGTATTATCGACAGGACGATCTATGTTGTATTCAGTCACAATATTATCATCACCGTCCCGCATTACCCCCATCCGCGAATTTAGTGTTTGCCAGGCTCTCGTACTGTCTAGACGTTCCGTTGACTGCTCGAAATAAAGTGACGAATATAAGTTACTTGGAGAGTTATTCTTTCTATCGGCGTTCCATTTTCTCATCATAAATAAGGGAATAACAATTATGTGCATTAACATTTCACATTAGAAACTGTAAAAAAGTAATAGAAAGTCCAATTATGGACATACCTGTTTCATCATCTAAAAACTCGTAGTCCGTGAATTGTATGGAGTCATCCTCTTCGGTCAAGCTTTTTGCACTGTCTTCATTAAGATCAAAATCCTGCATTCCCGAAAGAGAGTTTGATTCGTTTTCTCTAGGAATGTTCCCAAATGTTCGTCGTTTTTTCACTACAGTGTGTAGGAACTCTAAATGTTTCATTAATAGCCATATATTCCTTTTGCGCAGCTGATCCCCAGGGTGTTTTTTTAGCTCTCTCTTTGGAGAACCCTTACGAAAAAGTAGTACTAGCAATCAGTACTCAGTACTGAGTGATCATTACTCGTAGTATTGAAAGTATTAGTATGTTAATACTCATGAATACTGCAGAATGGTCAGTACTGTGTGTATCAGTGCTTACAGTACTGGCAGTACTACAAGCAATAATACTCATTAGTACTTTAAAGTATTAAAGTGGAATCAGTACTTTATCAGATTAATATGTGGAGTACTATCATGATAGTACTGCCAGTACTGTAAAAACTAATAGGCACAGTACTGACCATTCTGCAATATTCATGAGTATTAACATACTAAACTATCAATACTGCAGCGCGAGAAACGATAACACTCGTCAGTACTCTCAAATTTTTAAACATATATTTTGTTAACTTAAAGCAATTATATCTACATTCATATGATATTACTTAATTATGTCATATGATTAATTTTTTTCAAATATTTGTTTTTGTATACATGTGTTACTCTATACAATTAAAAAGTAATATAAAAATTTTAATAACTTTTTAAGATCCATTAGTATATATAATATAACAAATTCAAACATTTGTGAAGTCTAAATATAAAAAAATTGAACACGTTGTTTTACAACACTGTATAAAAATTTATAAGAAAAATTATGATGCAAATATAAAATTATAGTACAAGTTCGGATCTAACTGCACATAGTGATGTTGAAGAGAAAAAAACCTACTTTTTTCTCTTCAACATTACTATGTGAAAAAATCTACTTTTTTCTCTAGCTTACATTTCATTTACATGATATAAATATACATTATGGTACATGATATGTATATTCATTAATGTATTGCGTATGCATATACAGCGCACAATATTTAATGTATATACATTATTTTAATATATATTATGGTACATAATACGTATATATTCATTAATGTATTTTATATGTATATACAGTGCAAAATATTTAATGTGTATACATTTCATATACGTGATTTGAATATACATTATGGTACATAATATGTATATCCATTAATGTATTTCGTATGTATGTACATACAGCGCACAATACTGAATGTTCATGCCTTACGTACGCATCATAACGTGTATTAACGGCCGTATATTTCTCGCAAAGTCTTTCGCGTACAGCCGGTGTTTGTCGTTTAAAGATATATGTCTGCTCACTAATATATATCTGATAAGAAGTTAGCATATATAGGTATTTCATAGATATCTTGAAACATTTTTTTGGCATTTTTCAAATAAGAGGCCTAGTGCGAGCAAAAAGTCATGTCTGGGTGACATCGGCTAATAACCGCTGGCTCAGTAAAATCACGTAAGTATAATACGTGACAAAAGCTATCATAAGTATTAAGAAAAGCACGTATTTTAATGGATAGAACAAACAAAGATGTATATTGTAATAAATATTAAAGTTAAGTATAATAATAATAATATTATTATATATTTAGATGTAATGTTAAGTTTAAAAAATCGGAATTATCACTAGCGGCAATTTATCATTAAAAAGCAATATATTATAACGACGTATAAACAGATGCCTTAAACAATGCAATGCATTGCCATATATGGAGTCTTTAGGGTCGATATTCTATTGTTCGATCGTTATTCTCCCGCGCTTACTGTCCGCGTCCGCAGTAGAGATTCTCTAGCGCTTCTAGAAGTCTCTCTGGTCTGCGCTCACGTTCGCGTTCGCAATGTCCGCCAACTTTCTACTTCTACCGGCAAAGTTTCTATTGAGATTTTTCGAAGATAAGTATGTATTACCGTACAAAATTACCTTTTACAAAAAGGTAAAAAAAAGACGCCAAGCACGCGTGGTGTACCTTGCAAAAATCGAAGTAGTTATCTTTGTACCTCGAAAAAATCCAAGTAATATCTTTACCTTAAAAAAATCAAAGTATTATATTTACCTTGAAAAAATCGAAGTAATATATTTATTACAAAAAAAAGAAATGATATCTTTAAATTATGCGCCAATTAACCCTAGGTACCCTCTCCAGGGTCCAACGTACCCTATGCGTTTTTAAGTAGTGCTGTAACTTTTTTATAATGCGATTTAAACTCATGGCATAAGGGGGTAAAAAAACTTTAGATATTTGTGGACACAATAGGTCTGGAGAGAGAATTTTTTGTACACTAGTATTGAGCTGAGATTGGCACGAAGTTGGAACAGGGTTTGTAGGACCCTGGTGTGGCTAAATTGTAATTGTAATTGTAATTTCTAAACAAATAATTTTTTGTCACGTCCAGGGTGCTTTTTTTTACACTTTAAATTCTTTTTTTTTTTTACTTGGGTACAGACGACCTCCTGTATGTTCACGTAATTTGGTTACAAACAGATTTTTCAAGTACTTGAGTTGATTTAAGAAAATAGGATTCGCGCGTCCAAACAAAGGACGCGCGCACAACGCGTCTAAACACGCAAAATATAAATGTTTATTATTCAAAACCCGAGTCAAAACCTTTTCTAACCATTTATTAAAATTTAATTAGTAGAATTTTACCCGTTACTACTAAACGCGCGATTCATCAACATTTTGAAATGTACAATTTTCGTCGTTTCAAATAAATATATTTTTTAGAGCAAACCACATCATACTATTTTTTTTTTGTTAGTTCAAAGTGGCATTTAAAAGAATCCACCGGTCGTTTTGTTTAAATTCTAATTTAAAAAATTTTACGATTTTTAATAAAAACCATCATATTTTAACTCTTTTTCGCGATATGATTTATTCTGCAGCTTATAATTTCTAAACAAATAATTTTTTCGCTTAATTTCTTTGCTATACGTCTTTTTCGGAATTCGGGGTATCGATTTCACTATAAATAAGCTTAAAGATATGCATTTAGTCGAGAGTTACAGGTCAGTAAAGTTCTGGGGTTCCACAGACCCTGGTGAGGCGAGAATGGTAACCAAAAATAGGTGAGGGTACCTAGGGTTAAATATATATTATATCGAAAAATAACTATTGTTCTTTTAAAAAATGTATTCCCATTAAAGTGAAAAAATTAATATAAAATGTGAAAAAAACTTGGCGCTGCTAAAAATAATAATGTATATTAATGAAACAATTTCTATAAATGGAAAAAGTACTATAAATTAATGTGTGAAAGTCTCTACATTCACATTGTAATTATTAATTTAATATTTTAAATTAGTTATTTATTGCTTTCAAATATTTTAAAATTTGGCAGCGCCAAGTTTTTTTCACTAAAATTTTTCACATTTTATATTAATTTTTTCACTTTAATGGGAATACATTTTTTAAAAGAACAATAGTTATTTTTCGATATAATATCTATATATTTAATTGGCGCATAATTTAAAGATATCATTTCTTTTTTTTGTAATAAATATATTATTTCGATTTTTTCAAGGTAAATATATTACTTTGGTTTTTTTAAGGTAAAGATATTACTTGGATTTTTTCGAGGTACAAAGATAACTACTTCGATTTTTTCAAGGTACACCACGCGTGCTTGGCGTCTTTTTTTACCTTTTTGTAAAAGGTAATTTTGTACGGATATCACCCCTTTTTGTTATAGATACATCAAATGCCATAATGTCTATCGACATTGACATTTATGTCTGATAAAATCAAATGTAAATATTTTTTGTATTATAACTTACAAGAATTATATCTGAGAGTTTGACATCCTTAAATGTACAGTGTAGTTTGTATAAATTTATAAATCATTAAAAAAATTAAGACACAATATATGAATATATTAGGCAAAGTCAAATTTGTCAAGAGCACATTATGCAGTGTTTGCTATTGTTTGTTGTTGATGGTTGCTGATACAACCTTGACGAAGGTTCGCACACCAAGGCGGAAGGACTTTGAAATAACGGCTCCAAATTATTGCGATTAAAGATATAATTTAATGTCAATGTTGGCGGTAGAGGCGAGCGGTCTCACAAATTGCACTTAAAACAATGCGGTTAAATGCACGCACTCTAGTCTTTGTACTACCGAGACGACAACGGTACATGAAAAACGATAATGAGACGAAGCACCGCGATGTAGACTCGTTCGCGGGCGACAGAGCTCGGAATTTGCTCTGAGTTCGAGGCGCACGTGGAGATGCACTCAGATGCACGCCGCACAGCCGGTACGGTCCTCGCGTGTAATGCAGGGAACCGAGATCACGAAAAGGCGTAGGCGCGTTAATCTCACGATGCACGTAACAATTGCCAAAATTCGAACCGTCTTGTTACACGTTGGAATGCCTTCTTCTTCTTCTTCTTTTATTAAAATGGCCCCGATTCCCGATAGGGTTCGATACGGCCAGCGGTCTTCTTGAGTTGACGGTCTGCTCGAGGTGTGGCGCTCACGCACGGTACAGGAAACCGTGGTAGCAGGCACTCGGGAAATATCCCGGAGGGGGAAATTCAAACTCGTAGGTCGTTGGATTTAAAGAAAGAGAGGAGCAGGCGGCATAGTTTATGCTTAGGGTTGCGAAGCAGAGGAAAAATATCAACAGGGGAATGGGGGAATTCAGATTTAAGAAAGGAGAAGAGATTGTATGTTTTAGGACGGGTGAGCGGACAGTGAAAGATAGAATGATTGGCATCTTGTTTCGAGCTGCCGCAGGGGCAGCCGCCGTAAGCAATAATATTTTTGCGGGCCAAACTAGAGTTTAAATTATAATGGTCAGAACGTAGTTTATTAATAAGCACGATCCTCTCTCTGCTTAATCGGGACCGATAGAACCAGAGTTTAGGCGAGTCATGATGAAATTTAGAGAAATAAAAGGAGCCCTTCTCAAAGGCCGAGCACTGAAGGTAGTTAGAGAACCTTTCTTCTAGTCTTAGTTTCGAAGTAGCAAAGTAATCCGGAAATGGAACTCTAAACGGGGGTTTGCGTCCCCTCGAGGCGGCCGAGCTGGCCGCAGCATCCGCTATTTCGTTGCCTGTGATTCCCTTGTGGGCCGGGATCCAGACAAAGGAAACCTGCAAGTTTTTAGAGACGGACTCCGAAAATTTTGATCTGATAAGAGGGACGAGATAATTATCGTCAACGACCCTACCGGAGGATACCGCTTCAATTACGCTTTGGGAGTCGGAAAAGATTACCGACTTGGGAAATTCGAACTGCAGAATTAGGATGAGAGCCTGATAAACGGCCCAGGCTTCGGCCGTGAACACCGAGGCATATGGGGACAGCTTTTGACCGACGATGTAGTTGAGCTCAGGTGAGTTCACCGTGAGTACACCGCAGAACCCACCGAGCCCAGCTCCAGTTTAGAACCATCTGTATATAAGGTGATAGCGTTCTCTACATATGGAGCTGCAAATGCGTTGAATTCTGAAATAATTTGAGAATTAGGCGTGGAGTGTAGATCCTCGGGGTGGAAAAATACAGGAGAGGGGCGTAAGTACGTGGATTCGAAGCAATAGGAGAAGGGTAAGGGGAACACCGTTTTTTGAATGTCCGAGCAGGTTCTTTTGATGGAGGAGAAGGCACGCAAGATTGGGGTGTTTGAGGTGATCATATTACGTCTCCTGAGCGAATAAACATCGTCGAGAATTGACTCGATGCTGTCAGTGACAGGGTTAAGGTCCCTCGCACAATTCTTTATGATATAGTTGGAGAGAAGTCTTGTGAATCTAAAAGTAAGCGGAGGCTCCTTGGCCTCATCCAGCATTACGTTAATAGGAGTGGACTGTCTGTATCCCAGGGCGGTGCGAATAAGCCTGTACTGCAGGCGTAGGATTTTGAGAAAGAGGGTCTTATTCCGCCTCAGATTGAATGAGAAGCAGCCATATTCTATGGCGCTCCGAAACATGGACCCATATAAGGTAAGTAATACTTGTGGGTGAGCGCCCCAGCGCGTCCCCGCCAGGGTCTGTATAATGTTTGAGATATTGCGACCCTTGTTGATGGTCGATTTCAGGTGGCTGCTGCCCTTGAGTTTGTCATCCAAGACAAGCCCCAGAACCGTATGCTCGTGAACAAGCTGGATTTCCTGACCCGCAATAGTGAAATTGTTTGGAAGGGAGAACAATCCTCTCTTTGTGAAAACCATGCACTTGGATTTGGCGGGGGAAAGCTCCAAACCTTTGGATCGCAGAAATTCATTTAGCCTGTTGAGAGTTGACTGCATGATACGGTGAGCCCTGTCAAGATTTCGATCAATAACCGTGACTGACGCGTCATCGGCATATAGCGAGATGAACGCGTCTGGGTGGATCTGCGTGTTAATTTTTCTAAGATTGACGTTGAAAAGTAAAGGGCTAAGGACAGATCCCTGAGGAGCTCCCTTAGTTGCCACAAAAGGTCCGGAGAGAGATCCGTTTTCTACGCAATGAATAGCTCTTTGGCAAAGGATGTTGCTGATAAATTTACGAACTCTGGCGGGAACGCCGATCTCTTGCAAATCACGGAGTAAAAATTCCGGAATAACATTGTCGAAGGCCCCGGTTATATCCAGGAAGACGCAGACTGTAAATCTCCTATTGGCGAAGCCCCTACGGATATGGTTAGACAGCAAAACCAAGTTGTCGTTACATGACCGGGAACTGCGGAATCCAAACTGCTGGTCTGGGATAATATATCTAAACTCGACAAATTATCTGAGACGATTATACACGCACTTTTCCATTAGCTTTAGAACACAGGAGAGGAGAGAGATCGGACGCACACCGCTCTGGGAGGGCTTGGGGATAAAAATCACCAGGGATTGCTTCCAGCATTCCGGAATGGTTCCTTCAGAAAAGATGCGATTGAACAAATTTAGTAGGTGTTCACGGTAGGAGGCCGGCATAGCAACAAGAATCTGGAATGAAATCTGATCCAGGCCCGGAGCGGAATTTGGCCTGCAGCTATGCAAAGCCAGCTCCAGCTCCGCGAGGCAGAAGGGTTTATCCATCCAGGCCTGAAGGAGACCAGAGGGAGCACGGTTGTCCTCCTCAACGAGTATATCTAGAGGTGGGGGGGGGGGGGAGGAAGAGGAGCGCAAGTGGGAGGGCAAAGCTTCATTATGGCGTCCTGGACGGAGCGTTTCAGGTGGTCACCAAGTAGGTGGCCTTCATAGTTATTCCTTTTTTTAAAGGATTTGACGAGATTCCAAACGAATTTGGTGGGGGTTTTGCTGTCGAATGTAGAGCAGAGATTACGCCATCCCGCCTTTTTCTGTTTAAAGAGTGTGCGTCTGCACTTGGCGTTATATTTTTTATAGAGGATGTAATCATCCCACGAGTGAGAGTGATTGAACGCCGCTAGAGCATCCAATCTTTCCTGATCCGCCTCAGAGCAAATATCGTTCCACCAGGGAGCGGGGGGATATTTGGTATTGCTAGTACGCCCCTCCCGAGGGGAGGGCGCAACTTCTTGAACTTGACCTTTGAGATGGTTGAAAAAGTTGTTATATGAGTCCTCTAAGTTAGGAGATTCTAAGTTTGGAAGTTCTTCTTCGTGGAGAATCATTTGTCCACCTAAATGAAGTAGGGCCTTCTTGGATAAATTAAATTTATACCGGAAGCGGCGAGGCGGGGGAAAGGTGCCCGAAACCGTGGTTAAGATTGGAAAGTGGTCACTGCCCACACAGTCCGGGAGGGTTTGTGATTGGCATTCTGCCGCTAGGAGCTGTGAGGCTATGGAGAGGTCGATGATTGAGCTACACTCATTAGGGAGGGGGAGACGCGTGGGTAAGCAATCGTTAAGTACAAACGCATTGTGAGCCTCCAAGGCTTCCACCAACCTCACCCCCGGGCTGTCTGAGCCGGAGCACGACCACAGGGAATGATGAGCGTTGAAATCTCCTAGAAAGAGAGCAAATTCGAAAGTGTTAATCAAGTCGAGTATTGTTTCGAACACACGCCGAGGGGTGGGCGAGTTAGGATGTCTATAGATATTAGTTACAAGCAGATTAGAGTTGTTGTATGGAATGGAGATACTCAAGATCTCTATCGAGGGATGAGAAACATGTGTGAGGTTAACCGGGGTAAAGTTGGAAATACGCTTGTTAACAAGAGTGCAAATGCCTCTTTGGCCAGGCGAGGAAATGTCCTTCCTGACCACGCTGAAATTTTTTAAGTAAAATTTTTTAGATGGAATTAGCAAAGATTCTTGAATGCATATTATATCGTATTCGGGGGAAATTTGTTGCAAAAATGGAAGTTTGCTATGAATACCTCTGCAGTTCCAGTTCAAGATTTTAAGGCCTCTATTCGGTAGGTGATTGGCTTGAGGAGTGAACGCGCTGGTTAGATCCGAGTTGTTCGCGGTCGTCGGTAAAATGAGTAGGATGCTGAGGGGGCCGGGGTCCCGGTGTGCTGAAATAGTTAATAAAGCTTAAGGCTATCATATTGCCGATCTCGTGTAGGAGAGGGCCAAACCAAGGTATAAATTCAGTTCAACGCCGACCTTCGACTCGGATCGGCGACTCTTACATTTCTTTGTGCCGACTATGTCGTTTTTCGGGCTATATTGCACGATTAATTAAGGAGGGATGCGGTTCCTTTACTTCGAAATTTGACAATGTGCTAAAACTGCAAGAAAGTTTTTGTGCTCTATGAGCAGCTAATTTTTAATATGTGACAGCAAACTCTTGATAAGGACACAAAACCAGTGTCGAAACGTCGACTGAATTTATGTAATACTACGACAATAAACGTCAGTTTGGTCAAATAATTCTGCTTGTATAAATTCTTCTAGCATTGACGCCGGTGTGCTGAGAGAGTTCGCAGAGAAGGGGGAACTCAGAAGAGGGGAGAACGATAAACCCGGGTTAGAGGATGTGCGGTCAGAGAGGGTAGTTAGAGGTGAGTCGGTCAGCGAGGAGGGGGGCGCGGGGGAGGAATTCAGGGCGACACCGTTTAGAGAGGGGAGGCCAGAATTACCGTTAGGATATATGAGACATGCCTTGCGGGCTTTAGCGAGTTCAGCGGCTCCGGGAGAGCTCCGCTGGGCCAACTTGGGAGGAGCAGGGAGGAGGGGAGGTTTGGGGGGGGAGGGTAGAGAAGCGTTGCGCGGGGTGCAACCTTTGCGGGGTCGACTGGGCAAAAGGCCTAGCCGCAACGTTAGCGAAAGATGGGGGGTCGCCTGTGAGCGACCTGAGCGCCGCAAATCTGTTTGAGATTGGAAGAGGGGACAAATTAGGGACGAAACCAGCCATCCGAGAAGCTGTGTTGGGACACGAAGGGGTAGAAGCACGATTTAAGAGAGGGAAGTTCGTAAAGTCAAACGTCGGGTCGTGAGAGACCTTTTTTTTTTTTTTTTTTAACGTGGAGAAATCTTCGACCGCTGGGTTCCCGGGCCGGAGCCCGGTATGTGGCCCAGCGACCCCCTCTGGTGATTGGAGGGGGAAGACCCCCTCGCTCTACGGGGATTTATGAGCGAGGGGAGTGCCGGATTCTTACCGGCTAAAACTCCACGGGTGTCCTCCGTGCGTCTCTGGGGAGTGACCGGAAACTTGTTAATATTGCATCCAGTCACCCCCCGACGCCGAGCCTTCGTCAGGCTTCCTGCCTCGAGAGCTAAGGCTCTCCGCTCTTAGAGCCCTAGTGTATCCAATTAGTGGCGGGATGTGGACACCACCCACCCCGCCGCTCCTCCCGTTGTTTTGGGGGAGGGGGTATGTCCGACGCCCCGTTACCCCGCCAGGACGCCGGACCTCCCATCCTCCAGGTCACCCCCCCGAGGTGGACACATACGTCCACCCGCTCGTATCTCGCGTGGGTCTCCCAGGGAAATACCCGGGAGACCGACGAACCTAGGGTGGGAGGTCCGCCGGAGGAGGATTTGCCTCCCCGCGACGAATCCTCTCAGCCTCCTCCTTGGCGGACATTACCTGGCCACAAAAGGTCAGGAATGCCCGCCATCTCGCTTCATCCCCGACCATTGCCGCCACAATGGCCGGGAGGGAGAGGTCGTTGCCGACCTCCCCCTGTAGGACACGGCGCTGGTTGGCCCACGCTGGACACACCTCCAACGTGTGTTGCGCCGTGTCCCTCTCCTCGTCGCAGTGGTGACACTGGGTAGTGGCTTCTTTCCCAATTCTGTGCAGGTACACACCGAAGCATCCATGTCCGGTGAGCACCTGCACAGCGTGGAATGACATCCCGTACCTCCGACTGTCCAGCCATTCCGCTAGACAGGGCCGGATGGCGTCGACGGTCCTCTGGCCGTACTCGCAGTTAGCGAGGTACGCCTGCCATTTACCAACGAGGACCGCCTTTTCCTGGAGTCTAATTATTTGACGTGCCCTGGGCAGGATTGGTCCCCCCCCCCCCCCCGGCTCGCAGCTCCTTGGTGCGTCTATATACTTCCGCATATTGTCGAGCCGCGAGCTCAAGAGGGGGGAGACCCGCCAGGGTCGTCGCCGCCGCGTGAGAGACCGTGCGATACGCGCGCGATACCCTCAGGGCTAAGGGGCGTTGCACTCGGCGCAGCTGCGCTTGTATGTGCCGCGAGCCCCCCGCTGCGTCTGCCCAGACCGGTGCCCCGTAGAACACCACGGCGTGCACCATCGCGTACAGTCGGCGAGCATGTCCGCTCGCCCCCCCCAGATTCGGCATAAGTCTGGCTAAGCCGTTAGCCACACCCTTGGCTCTGGGGGTTAGGCGAGCGAAATGCTCGCCGAAACTCCAGGTGCCATCCAGCCAGAGGCCCAAGATCTTCATATGAGCCCCCACGGAGATACGGGTTTCCTCAACGTTTATGTGGGCCGCTGGTGGTCTCCCCTTTGACCTGTCGTAGAAGAAGACAGCTTGCGTCTTTTGGGGAGCCACCTTTAGGCCCACTTCCTTCATTGCAGCCACTACCCTGGCCACCGCGACATTTGCCTTGGCGATTGCCTCCCCCCAACTGTCGCCCTCGATTCCCAGGAAGGTGTCATCGGCGTAACCGCTAAGCCAACACCCCGGGAGAAGGGCGACCCGGAGAACGGAGTCATACCCCAGGTTCCACAGGACCGACCCCTGCGGAACCCCCCGCACGACCCTTCTGACCAGGACATTCCCGTCTTGGTCCGTACAGGCCAATTGTCCGTCCCGGAGATAGTCATAGACTACGGCCACTAGACACGGGGGAACGCAGTGGTGGTTTAGCGCCCCCCGTATCACCGGCCATGGCAGGGTGTTGAACGCATTGGCGACATCGAAGCTGACGCCTAACAACACCCCGCCAGCCTCCGTCGCGGCTCTCGAGAGGGTCCTGATGCGCATGATTGCGTCTACTGTTGACCTACCCTCTCGAAAGCCGTACTGGTCCCGGGATAGATCGGGACCAGTCCGGGACAGATGCCGGACGATTCGGTCGGCGATGACTCTCTCGAAGAGTTTGCCGACCTCGTCCAGCAAGCAAATAGGCCCACACGCCGCCGGTTGGTCGGCGGGTTTCCCCGGTTTGGGGAGGAGGACTAATCGCGCCGCCTTCCAGGCGCGGGGAAACCGGCCTTGCTCGAGACACCTGGAGAATATCTCTCTCAGGTGCTCGGCCAGCTCCCCCATGGCCAAGGACCACGCCTTCCCAGGCACTCCGTCGGGACCCGGGGCCTTTCCCGGGTCGTGAGAGACCTGGGTGTTGCTAGCGTTCTTAATTCTACGCTTGGCCTCTGCCAAAGAGATATTGTCTGTGGCCGCCAAAGCCGTGACCTGCTTATATTGAATAAGAGCGGGGCAGTCCGCCGAGGTGGGGAGGTGACTGCCTTGGCAATTTAGGCACTTGATTGCCTCTTTAGGAAGAGGGCATACGGAGTCGAGGGGATGTTTATCTTGGCCGCATTGAACGCAGCGCGGTCTGCTCTTACAAAATTTGCCGACATGCCCGATGCGAAAACACGTGTGACAAATTTTGGTTCTCGGTATAAAAGGGGAAACTTTATATCTAGACTTAAATATAGAAATATAGCTCGGTAGAATCTGCCCTGCAAATTTAATGCAAAGGGTGCGAGACGGAGCGAGTGTAGGCTCGTTAGTAACATCGTCTTTAGTGCGGCGATTAAGTCGTTCGATATCGATAATTTTACAGGGAGATTCTAGATGTTTTTTAATGTATTCTAATTCATATTTTTGAAGGACGTCTCTGACGACGCCTATCCTAATTACTCTGAACGCAGGAATGTGAGCGCTGAGTTTGAATGTATCAAGAAGGGGATTGTCCACAAAGCTATTAGCCGCGCTCGCCGAGCGAAGCTCGGCCATAAACTTGTTTTTCCCGATTTTTTTGAAACCTATAATCTCGTTGTAGGCGATTTTCGAGACAGGGACGCTAACGTCCATTTTGTGAGGGTCTAAATTGGCACTATCAGTTGATTGAACGAAGACCGCGAAAGGGCCTCTATTTGCGTTGGAATATTTGTAGGTAGGAACGGCTTTAGGAACCTTAGAGGAAGGCTCGGACGATTCAGATGTATCGGACGGAACTTTCTTTCTTCTGATCGCGCGCTTGCGCTCGGCTGAAGAGTCGACGGGATTGGGCGGCGCGCCGGTGCGCGAAGCACGTGGCGGGTCCGTGAGCGGACTCGAAACTGCGTAGGGATTATCGGATGCCGCGACCTGCACGTAATTAAGCTCCGAGGGGTCAGAGAACGGAACGCTTTTACCCTGAGAATCCCGGACCATCGATTGAGAGAGAGAGTTATTACCGCGAGCATCGTCAGCCAGATTAGGCACTTCTTCGGAGTCCATTTCCATGGCGTCACCCGCGACAGCCGTTTCAGATGAATTATGTAGGTGTGAAGGCACATTGCGAGGATCTAGTAAAGGAAGGTCACTCATAGAGTGCATAGAATCCTTAGGATGAGGAGGAGGCGGAGAAATGGGGGGGGATCCGAGGGCTCCCACCCCTCCCGTGCAAGAGGCTTGCGCCTCTTGCATGGATTAACGTGCCGCGAACTTTATGTAGTTACAGAACGCGCGCACTAGTCACTGAATAAGCCCAAAGTACGAGCCTACAGAGGCTCGTACTAAAAGACAAGATACTATAAGTCTAGCTTCTCGGCACGAGCCGGCAGAAGCAAGCACGGGCACGTTCGCCGGGTAGAACAACGCACTACGCAGCTGAGAGACCGAACAAACACGTCCGCACGGAACGAGGCGCTGCGCGCGAAAAAAACACGTTGGAATGTCGACTCTGCCGATCGTCGTCTACCGATCCGAGCGTTGTTTACGCCGACGGATCGGGCCGGCTCGGCCTCGCTCGTCACGCGGAACGCGGAGCGTACGACACGCGGGCGCAAGCGGAGCGCGCGAGAGATCGGGTCGAAATTAGATAAAGGAATATTAAATTGAACGCTTATTCCTAAACAGCTATAAATAAATTTTGTCGAAAGAAAAACAGATTTGATACAGAATTTGGCATGTACGATGCTATTGGCAGAATGTCATAGTAGATAATATATGTATAGTAAAGTTTGTTAACAAAATAAAGCAATTAATAATTTATAATACAAACTACACTGCACATTTAATTAAGGATGTCACTGTCAGATATAATTTTTGTGTTATAATACAAAAAATATTTAGATTTAATTTTATCAGATATATTTGATAGTCATTATTAGAGAAAAAGAGAGAGAGAGAGAACGTGAGCGGGGAACGCGAGCGTGACCGCGAGAAAGAGCAATACGTACGATAGATATAACCTCGCGACCTTCGCACAGGGTGTATCCCAGGAACCAGCCATCCGCAAGGCGCGAACTCTGTCACCCCAGCACTGTCCCCCAGCACTGTCACCCAGCTCTGTCCCTGCACTTCGTTCGGAGTGTTCGGACGCGACGACGCGGACGGAATATTTCTCGACGACGCGGACGTCTAAAGCGGCCCATAACATGTACGAGTTTGATTCGCGAGCCGGACTCAAACGTTTTTCACCACACACACACTCCCGAATAGTCCCGAAATTTGGCTCGTCGGACGCCGAGCCCGTCTCGTAACATCTCACCCACGAACGAGCAGAAACCGAGCCGAGCCGGACTCGCGACGTGTATGGGCCGCTTTATGGTTATGTTTACATACATCTCGACGACGCGGACGTCTAAAGCGGCCCATAACATGTACAAGTTTGATTCGCGAGTCCGACTCGGCGAGCTTTATTCGCGAACAGGACCGTTTTTCACCACACACACACACACTCCCGAATAGTCTCGATCAAGAGACACGGTAGTGTCTCGCGCCAAGTACGCGCGGAGCGAGACAGCCGTGGCTCTATATACAGGGTGTAACAAAAAGGTCGGCACCCTAGATTATCGCGGAAAGTTAACGTTTTAGGAAAAATGTTTTATACAAAAGTTGTAGGATATAGAAAGATTTATTTACTGACCTAATCAGTTTGACCATGGGTGGCGTCTCTAAGGTCAGGTCAAGATCATCCTAAATTTTTTTAATAAAACCCCTATTTTTTATTGCATATTCTTGTAGCCCTTGTCGAAACGTTTTCAAAACACTATAATAAAGCTTTCTTTCGTTAAGAATATCCGGAGATATTTCAAATTTTGTCATGATATTTTTTATGTAAAACATGAAATATCTTGTAAAGTATTTACTTTTCGATGATTTTACCTTGATACTTTTGTACGTAGAATAATGAAAGAAATCGAGTGTTATAAAAAAAACAAAGAAATTATTTTAAAAAATTTGATTGCGTATTGTAGATGCATTAAATTTTACAAAATTGCAAATGTAAAAAATTAATATTATTATTCGATTCCTTTCATTGTTTTACGTACAAAAGTACGGAATATTTCTCGACGACGCGGACGTCTAAAGCGGCCCATAACATGTACGAGTTTGATTCGCGAGCCGGACTCAAACGTTTTTCACCACACACACACTCCCGAATAGTCCCGAAATTTGGCTCGTCGGACGCCGAGCCCGTCTCGTAACATCTCACCCACGAACGAGCAGAAACCGAGCCGAGCCGGACTCGCGACGTGTATGGGCCGCTTTATGGTTATGTTTACATACATCTCGACGACGCGGACGTCTAAAGCGGCCCATAACATGTACGAGTTTGATTCGCGAGTCCGACTCGGCGAGCTTTATTCGCGAACAGGACCGTTTTTCACCACACACACACACACACTCCCGAATAGTCTCGATCAAGAGACACGGTAGTGTCTCGCGCCAAGTACGCGCGGAGCGAGACAGCCGTGGCTCTATTGTATATACGCGACGCGACGAGTTGCGAGTACCCGAGATTTTTAGATCTCGATAACCAGTAAACGGATCAAGTTCTAACTAGGCTTATCGTAAAGCTTGGACCAAATTTATATAAAAAAAGTGTTTTTATTTTTCCGCTACGTGCCCTACGAGCGGAGATATCGCGATGCAAAACTCAAAGCTGAAAATTTACAATTAAAAAACGTCGACGTATTACGGTTGCTGTGTGTTTGCCACGGCGCGCGGCGCAGCGCTGTAGTGTCTGAGATTTTGTCCAGTTCATGTCCTTGCCGTTATGCGATGCGGCGCTAGCGTTAGTTCGATCACATGTGATGTGACACATGTAAACATAACCATAAAGCGGCCCATGCACGTCGCAAGTCCGGCTCGGCTCGGTTTCCACTCGTTCGTGGGTGAGATGTTACGAGACGGGCTCGGCGTCCGACGAGCCAAATTTCGGGACTATTCGGGAGTGTGTGTGTGGTGAAAAACGTTTGAGTCCGGCTCGCGAATCAAACTCGTACATGTTATGGGCCGCTTTAGACGTCCGCGTCGTCGAGAAATATTCCGTCCGCGTCGTCGCGTCCGAACACTCCGAACGAAGTGCAGTGCTGGAGTGACAGAGTTCGCGCCTTGCGGATGGCTGGTTCCTTGGATACACCCTGTGCGAGGGTCGCGAGGTTATATCTAT
Source organism: Leptothorax acervorum (assembly GCA_035220615.1). NCBI lineage: Eukaryota > Metazoa > Arthropoda > Insecta > Hymenoptera > Formicidae > Leptothorax > Leptothorax acervorum. Next base: position 21,225 of record JASTWQ010000655.1, on the reverse strand, counting down.
CGTACGTATTGCTCTTTCTTGCGGTCACGCTCGCGTTCCCCGCTCGCATTCTCTCTCTCTCTCTCTCTCTCTCTCTCTCTCTCTCTCTCTCTTTTTCTCTAATAATGACTATCAAATATATCTGATAAAATTAAATCTAAATATTTTTTGTATTATAATACAAAAATTATATCTGACAGTGACATCCTTAATTAAATGTGCAGTGTAGTTTGTATTATAAATTATTAATTGCCTTATTTTGTTAACAAACTTTACTATACATATATTATCTACTATGACATTCTGCCAATATCGTACATGCCAAATTCTGTATCAAATCTGTTTTTCTTTCGACAAAATTTATTTATAGCAAACACTGCATAATGTGCTCTCGACAAATTTGACTTTGCCTAATATATTCACATTTTATGTCTTAATTTTTTTAATGATTTATAAATTTATACAAACTACACTGCACATTTAAGGATGTCAAACTCTCAGATATAATTCTTGTAAGTTATAATACAAAAAATATTTACATTTGATTTTATCAGACATAAATGTCGATTTCGATAGACATTATGGCGTTTGATGTATCTATAACAAAAAAGGGTGATATCCGTACAAAATTACCTTTTACAAAAAGGTAAAAAAAAGACGCCAAGCACGCGTGGTGTACCTTGAAAAAATCGAAGTAGTTATCTTTGTACCTCGAAAAAATCCAAGTAATATCTTTACCTTAAAAAAACCAAAGTAATATATTTACCTTGAAAAAATCGAAGTAATATATTTATTACAAAAAAAAGAAATGATATCTTTAAATTATGCGCCAATTAAATATATAGATATTATATCGAAAAATAACTATTGTTCTTTTAAAAAATTTATTCCTATTAAAGTGAAAAAATTAATATAAAATGTGAAAAATTTTAGTGAAAAAAACTTGGCGCTGCCAAATTTTATAATATTTGAAGGTAATAAATAACTAATTTAAAATATTAAATTAATAATTACGATGTGAATGTAGACTTTCACACATTAATTTAAAGTACTTTTTCCATTTATAGAAATTGTTTCATTAATATATATTATTATGTTTAGCACTGCCAAGTTTTTTTCACTAAAATTTTTCACATTTTATATTAATTTTTTCACACCTTCCTCTCCACTCCACCTAACAGCTTCATAAAATGCTCTTTCCATTCTTCCTCCTCTATCCCTTCCTCGATTCCCCTCCTTTTTCTTCTTTCTCTATTTACTATCTCCCATATCTCCGCCTCCCTCCTTGCACCCTCCGCTTTCCTCTCCCATTTCAGGTTCTCTTCTTCTTTCTTCCTCTTGCATAACTCTTTAAACTCCTTCCTTTTTCCTTTGTATACGTTGCCCTCTCCTCTTACCTTCCTCCACTCCCTTAATTTTCTTCTTACCTCTTTCTTCGCCTCTCGGCACTCTTTATCCCATCATCCCACCTTCTCCTTGCTTCCCTCCAACTCCTCCTCTACCCCCTTAATCGCATTTTGAATTCTTGTTTCCATTTCTTCCCATTCCTTATTCAGCTCTTTCACCCCTTCTTCCACTTCCCCTATTTTTTCTATGAACACCTTTATTCCTTCCTTGCTCCATACCCCCCTACTTCTCTTCTTCCACGCTCTTCCTGTGCCTTCCTCCTCGTTCCCCCTTTTCAGTACTATTTCCAAGGGATGATGGTCCGAGTCCACCCTATCCCCCACCGTCATGCTCTCTATCTTCTCTCTTACTTCTCCTCCTCCTATTACATAGTCAATCACCGTATCTCCTCTTCCTCCTGTGAAAGTAAATTCCCCCTCCTCGTCTCCTCTTATATTTCCATTGAATATTTCCCATCCTCTCTCCTCTATGCTATTTATCAGCATCCTTCCCTCTCTGTCCGTCTTCTTATCCTTCGAATTCCTTCCCCCTCCCAACTGACCTCCCCCCTCATCTTCCTCAATATTACCCCCTTCCCGCCCCGTCCTCGCGTTAAAGTCTCCCCCAATTATCGTGTACCTTCCTTCCTCTTTTCTTTCTATTATATGTCCCAACTCCTGTAGTGTCTCCTCCATTTCCTCTTTCTTTGCATATACCCCTACAATATTCCAACTCTCACCACCTAACCTAACCTTTCCTGCTATCAACCTTCTCAGTCTCTATACCCGTTCCCTTCTCTTTTATCCCTTTTCTTATTCTCATCACCATCCCTCCTATCGCCCTACCTTTTTTATTCCTCCTCTTCGCCCATTGCACTTCCCATTTGTACCCTTTTGGCAATCTTCCCCTTATTCTCTCCCATCCCTTTTCTCCTATCCATGTCTCTATCAACACTATCACATTTTCTTTCTTCAGCCCTTCCCAAAACTCCTTATCCTTATTTTCCAGTCCTGCTACATTTCAGAATACAATCCTCCCCTTTTTCCTACTTCCTCCCTCCTCCTCTCTTCTGACTTCCGTGTCGCCCCTGTCTCCATTTCCGCCCTCATTGTTCTCCTCACTTACTTGCTCCGCCTTGTCTTCCCCCTTTGCTTCCCTTATCTCCTCCCCTACCTCCTCATTTTCACTTTTTTTTCTTTCTACCTCCTTCCAGAATTCATCACTTTTTCTCCTTAATCCCGCTATGTTCCCTAAGCCTACAGCCATGCTGCTCACATTTTTCTCCTTTCTCTCTCTTCCTTTTTGTCCTCCTTTTCTCCCCTCCCTTCCTTTTCTCTCGCTTGTTACGTCTACCCTTTCCTTATCTCTCCTCTTCTCCCTTCTATTTCCGAAAGTCACTCCTCTCTTCCAACCTTCCTTTACTCTCATTCCAACTCACCTCTCTGTTATTCACCCACATTCTCTGATACCCGATTGTGACTTTTTTCCTTGCCTCTCTTTCCTCTTTAGCTACTTTCCTTATTTCCTTTTGCACTAACCTCTCCGCTCTGGTGAGGTCGTCATCCAGGAATATTTCATATTTCCTTCCTATTTCTCTTTTCTTTGCCATTATCTTCCTTTTATCTTCCCAGCTCTTACATTTAAATAATGTCATTTTATTTTCTCTGTGTCCTATTTCCTGTATTTCTTCTATTCCCATTTTCATCTCATTTATTTCATCCATCATCTTCTTATATCTCTCTTTTCTTTCCTTCTCATTTCTTATAACCGCCTCTTTAATGACTATATTATTTTTCCTCCTTCTTCTTTCCGTCATTTCCATATTTCTTTCTATTTCTTTTATTTTTTCTATTACTTCGCTTCCTTCCTGCTCTTCCGGTCCTCTCATATTAACTTTTCCAACTTTATTCTCCAGATTTTTCATTCTGTCTTCCAAAGACTTCCTCTGCTGCTCCCAAATTCCTTCTCTCCTCTTAAATTCTTCCTTCAGCTCTTGTATTTCTTTCTTAATCTCCTCCTTATCTTTTTTTATTTCTTTTTTAATTTCCTCCATATCTTTTTTCATCTCTCTTTTAATTTCCTCCTTGTCCTTCTCACTTTTTTTTCCTTGCTCCTCCATCTTCCTTAAAATTTCCTGCAGCATTTCATCAGTCGCCATGTTCCCTTTTTTTATCTCTTCCTTTTCGACTTTCGCCGGTGGCGATCTATTGTTCTTTCTCGCCTCGTTAAATTTTTCTAAAATCTCTTTCTCTAGTTTTGCCTTTTCTTCCTCTTCCGTCTCTCTTTTCCTCTTTTGAATGTAATCTCTTAATGAACCTTCGCTGCCCGTTCTCCCTCTCGACCTGCCCAGTTCCTCCGCCTTTGTTGTCTCCCTCTTGCTTTCTTTCCACTCTCGCTCTCTCTCCTCTCCTCTCTGTCACCTTGCTTGCTTCCTTCTGCCATATTATCCCTCCCTGTCTCCATCCGCCACTTCAAATTTGTCTCTATAAGTATCTCGTCCTAAAAAGCTCCCTCTACATCTATGCCCTCCTCTGCTCTTACTACTATGCCTTACTACTATACCTTACTTTTCTTCCTTACCGGCCGGCTGCCTCTTATTTCTCTCGACAGGTGCCGTTACTTTCCTTTTACTTTGTCCTCTTGTTTCTCCTTGCAGACCTAACCTAAATCTCCTCTCTAGTCTCCTTATCTTTCCTAAAAAATAACTTTTACCCTCCGCGATAGACCTACCTCCAATCTCCCTCACTCTCTTGCCTCCTCTCTTTCCCTCTCCTGCCTCTTTTCCTCTTTCCTCCCACTGTATCACAATTCCAACCGTATGCTTCGCCTTCCTTTCTCCGTCCACCTCTACTCAATCTGACAGCTCCGAAAATAATCCTGGGGAGGATGAGGATGGAAGGCGGGAGGGAAGAAAAGGAAGGAGAGGAGGAAGAAGGGATAAGTCTAGAGGAAATGAGAAGAGTGATAAGGAAGCTAAGGGACGGAAAGGCGATGGGAAGGGACGGGATACCAAGCGAGGTATGGAAGCGAGGGGGGAAGGAGTTGGAAAATTGGGCGTGGAATTTCATCAACAGGATATGGAAGGGAGGAGGTTGGCCGGAAAACTGCATGGAAGGTATAATCGCGCCAATCGTAAAGAAAGGGGAAGGAAAAAGGGCAGAGGAGTATAGAGGGGTGACAATAATGTCGTCACTATATAAAGTGTACACGGCCATCCTGGCGGAGAGACTAAGAGAGGAGATGGAAGGAAAGAGAATAATTCCGCAAACCCAGACAGGTTTTAGAAAAGAAATGGGAACTATAGATAACATATATGCGCTGAACTACTTGGTGAACAGAAGGTTAGAGAAGAAGGGGGGAAAATTGATAGCCTGTTTTGTGGATCTTAAGGCAGCTTTTGACTCGGTTGATAGAGGAATACTAATAAAAGAAATGAGAGAAAGGGGAATAAGAGAGGGGCTGGTGAGAAGGACGGAGGAGATTCTAAGGGAGACGAGAAGCAGGGTAAGGGTAGGAGACAAAATGGGAAAAGAATTCTGGACAGTGAGGGGAGTAAGGCAGGGATGCCCGTTGAGCCCGCTTCTGTTCAATGTGATGCTAGCGGATATGGAGGAGGAAATGGGCAGAGTAAAATGGGGAGGGATAATGTTAGGAGGTAAGAGGGTGTATACTCTGGCATATGCAGATGATGTAGTGCTAATTGCGGAGGATGAGGATCATATGAGGAGCATGTTAGAAAGATTAGAAGGGTACCTAGATAGGAAGAGATTGGAGCTGAACGTAGAGAAAACAAAAATAATGAGGTTTAAGAAAGGAGGAGGAAGGGATTGTAAGAGAAGATGGAAATGGGAAGGGAAGGAATTAGGAGAGGTGAGAAAGTTTCGGTATTTAGGTTGCGTGTTTCAAAGGAACGGAGGTCAGGAAGCGCAAGTAAGGGAAAGGATCAGGAAAGCAGCGGCAGTGATGGGGAAGGTTTGGGGGATAGGGAAGAGAAGATTTGGGAAAGACTGGGGAAAAAGATTGTGGCTGTTCGATAGACTGGTGTGGACGGTGATAGGATACGGAGCTGAAATATGGGGATGGAGAGAGAGGGTAGGAATGGAAAGTCTGGAGGAAAGGTATATCAGAAGGGTCTTAGGAGTAGACGGAAGAACACCGTGGTACCTTGTTAGAGAGGAACTGCAGAGGGAGAAGTTAAGAGGGAGGGCGGGGATGAGTTCATGGAGATTCGAGAAAAAGTTGGAGAAGGGAAAAGGAAGCGAGCTGGCGAGGACATGTTGGGAAGAATTGAAAAAAAGGGAGAAGGAAGGGAGAGTAGGCTCAAGCTGGGAAAGAGAGAGGAGAAGTTTCTTTGACGACAGAGGAGTGGAGGTAAAAAAACTGGAAAGGCTGAGAGAAGAGGGAGACGAGTGGTTTTATAAGATTGTTGGAGGAGATAAGGAGTCTCAAAGGAAGGAAAGTGAGAGAAGATCGAGAAATCGGAGTATAACAAATGGTACAAGGTAATAAAAGGAGAGGGTATTCCGGGATACCTAAAGAAAGGTTGGGGAGAGAGTAGATGGAGGAGGATGGCGAGGTTTAGATTACGGAATGAGGTGACAGAGAGTAGGTACTGGGAAGGGGAAGAGAAGAAGAAATGTAGGCTGTGCGAATATAGGGAGGAAACGTGGGAGCATGTATGGGAAGAATGTAGAAAATGGAAATCAGGAAATGGGAGCTGGCAGGAAGCGGTGGGATGGGTGCTGGATGAGGATGGGGGAAGAAAGGAATAGATGTTGGAAATAGAGGAGGAAAGATTAGAAAGGGAAAGAGAACTGGAGGAGCAGGAAGAAGGAGTAAGGGTAGAGAGAAAGGGAGAAGGGGGAGGCGGGTGATGGAGGGGGAGGGAAGGAGAATGAGAGAGAGGAGAGGAAAATAAGAGAATATGCTTGTTTCAGATAGTCTAGAATGGAGAGCATGGGGAGAATAATTGCAGAGGCGGTGGAGAGGATGGTGGAAGAGAAGGTAACGAAGATGCTGAAGGAGAGGAAGGAGGAGGATAAAAGGAAAGAGGAAAGGTTAGAGAAACTGGAGGAGGAAGTAGGGAGTCTGAAGAGGAAGGTCGAAAGAATGGAGCAAAGCGGAGGCAAAAGGAAGAGAGAGGATAGCGAGGAGAGAGGATCTGGGAAGAGGAAATAGAGGGTAGGGGAGGGCAAAAGAGATGAGGAGGAAATGAGAAAGAGGAACGTGATAATAAGGATCGAGAAAGAGAGATGGGAAGGCAAGGGTTCAAATTGGGTGAAGGTGAAGGAGCTCATGACGGAGGGTTTGAAGGTGAAGGCGGAGGTAAGAGAGGTGAGAGTTGTAGGGCAGAGGGGGGACTAGCTTACAATACTGGTGAAGCTGGGGGATGAGGAGGAGAAGTGGAGGGTGCTTGAGGCAAGGAGAAAGGCGGGGAATAGGATAGGTATAAAAATTGATGAAGACAAGTCGGTGGAGAGAAGGGATAGAGAGAGAGAGAGAGAAGAAAGATAGGAAATTAGAAAGGAAAAGGGAGGAAAGTAGGAGTACAGGGAGATCAGAGGAGGAGGAGATCGCGAGAGGGATGGAGGAGAAACTCCTCATGGACTCGGACGAGGACATGGAGAACAAGAAAGTAAGGTAAGACAAAAAGGGAGAAGCCGAGACAGGAAGGAGGGAGACAGAGCAGATGCAGTCGTGAGAGACAGGAGAAGGAGGAGAAGTTCGGAGGTGGAGTAGAGGAAGGATGGAGGGAGCGGCTGCAGGAGATGGCAATGGGGAATGATGGGCGCGAAGAAAGAGGGATGAAGAAGAAGAGGCTGGGGGAATGTTTGGTCGTTTTGGTTTTCTTTTTGTACACAGGGCTCGAGGTACTGATGGAGGGAGAGACAGGAGAAGGAGGAGAGATTTGGAGGAGGAGTAGAGGAAGGAAGGAGGGAGGCAGAGGGATGCAGGTACGGAGGAAGAGGAGGAAGAAGAAGAGGGGCGAAGAGGGATACGGGGAGGGAGGGAAAAAGGAAATTGTAAGGTCGCATATGGCCAGGGCTCGAAGGGGAATGGTCATTGTAAAAGGTTTGGGTACGTTCCTTTCAAAAACGCCTTGTAAGCCCTGCGGGAAAAAGCAATAAACTTTACATTACATTATTAATTATTTCACTTTAATAGGAATACATTTTTTAAAAAAACAATAGTTATTTTTCGATATAATATCTATATATTTAATTGGCGCATAATTTAAAGATATCATTTCTTTTTTCTGTAATAAATATATTCGATTTTTTCAAGGTAAATATATTACTTGTTTTTTTAAGGTAAAGATATTACTTGGATTTTTTCGAGGTACAAAGATAACTACTTCGATTTTTTCAAAGTTCTATAAACGTTGATCCCGTTGATCTAATCTCGACGACGCGACGCGGACGTCTAAAGCGGCCCATAACATGCGTGCGTTTTATTCGCGAGCCGGACTCAAACGTTTTTCACCACACACACACTCCCGAATAGTCTCGATTCTATATGATCTAATCTCGACGACGCGACGCTGACGTCTAAAGCGGCCCATAACATGCGTACGTTTGATTCGCGAGCCGGACTCAAACGTTTTTCACCACACACACACTCCCGAATAGTCCCGAAATTTGGCTCGTCGGACGCCGAGCCCGTCTCGTAACATCTCACCCACGAACGAGTGGAAACCGAGCCGAGCCGAGCCGGACTCGCGACGTGTATGGGCCACTTTACGGTTATGTTTACTCCTGTCACCTCACATATGATCGATCGATCGAACTAACGCATCTCTACGCGTAGAGACTTGAGCGCCGCATAACGGCAAGGGTATGAACGCCACAAGAAAATCAGACCCCCCAGCAGCGCCGCCGCGCCGTGGCAAACACAGCAAACGGAGAACGACGTCGACGTATCTTAAATGAAAATTTTCAGGATCGGAAATTGCATCGTAATATCTCCGCTCGTAGGGCACGTAGCGGAAAAATAAACACTTTTCTTATATAAATTTGGTCCAAGCTTTACGATAAGCCTAGTTAGAACTTGATCCGTTCACTGGTTATCGAGATCTAAAAATCTCGGGTACTCGCAACTCGTCACGTCGCGTATATAGAGCCACGGCTGTCTCGCTCCGCGCGTACTTGGCGCGAGACACTACCGTGTCTCTTGATAACATACTTAGTATACACTTCTATATCGTGTTTTATATTGTTTTTATGTGCGTTTACCATTATTCAAACCAGCCGCGCTACCGATGTACGATAGGCTAGTTCTTTTCTGAGCGCAGGGTTTGACTTCCTGCAAGAGGGCGCGGCAGCGCGCAGCGAATGTGCCGGTCTGGATCGTTTTCTTCTGAGAGAGACGTTCACGAACCTTCGAACTGAACTGTAACGGATCTCGATTAAACTAACTGAGTAATTATTTACATACGAAAGTACGTCTCTCGAAACCCTTTCCCCTGTACTGGACCCTGATGGTCGAAGAGTTACAACAATTGGCGACGAGGATGGGATCAGGGTTATCTCGACAGTAGCCGCGAAAAAGGTACGAGTCGGGAAGTACAAGAAGAATGCGGCAACGGCGAACACGAGGCGGACACCTTCCCTTTTTGTGAGCCCTTATCAAAAATGGCGACGGCGACAGCAGCAGTGCCAAATACTTTTACAATCGAGCCGTTCGATTCCATCACTACAAATTGGTCACGATGGTTGCTCAGGTTAGAAGGTGCCTTTCGAATATTCGTAATTAAAGACGAGGCCCGAGTGCCTTACTTATTACATTACGTTGGGGATACATCGTTCGACATCTTGTGCGATCGTCTTTCGCCGTAAGATCCTTTCGAAGCAAGCTACGAGACGCTTACAAGGAGCTTAAGGGATTTCTACGACCCGGCGCCGCTAGAAATAGCGGAAAACTTTAAATTCCATCAACGCAAGCAGAAGGATGGTGAAACAGTTTAAGAATTCTTAGCGGCACTACACAAGCTAAGCGTGCATTGCAAGTTTGGCGATTATTTAAAGACAGCCTTGAGAAATTAGTTAGTTTTCGGCTTGTCAAACAAGAGGATCCAAGCACGTCTCCTGGAGCTGGCGGATCTAACGTTGGAGAAAGCAGCGCAGGTGGCTACTACGATGGAACTATCTGAGAAAGGTGCTCAACAACTACAAGGGGGATCAGCGGAATTAAGCCTGGTACAAGCGGTCAAGCGGACTCCTCGACATTCGTCTAACGTAGATACGTCTTTAAAAGTACAACAACAAAAAGGTACAAACGCGCGTAAACCTAATGGCAAACAAGGTTCTCATAATGTAAAGAAGTCTTATAAAAATACGAATATTAATACTATTATATGTTATAGGTGCGGTGCGAATCATTTAGCGTCTAAGTGTACACTAGATAAAAACGTCAAATGCAACGCTTGTGGAAAAAGCGGTTATCTGAAAAAGGTCTGTTTTCAACAGAGCCGTGAAACAAACCAGCTCGAAGAGATTCTACTAATGGAACATACACAGTTTCGGGACAAAATCTTCACTACACTGCTGGTAAATGGCAAGCAAGTCAAGTTCGAAATAGATAGCGGTGCTGCGGTGTCGATGGCGCAGGAGCACGCGAGTAAGCTTTTTCCAAATTCGCCAATACAACCAACGCAACTTACATTAATTTCCTATTGCAAACAGAACGTTAAATTACTAGGATATATAGTCGTGACTGTACGATGCCGTAATAAACTACGTAAATTACATCTATATATTACAAACCAAAAGAGAAACGCTTTGTTAGGTCGAGAATGGATTTTCCAATTACGAGATGAAACTAATATTAAGAATTTTCTTAGTAGCATAAAATCGAATATCGATACATGCGATAGATACTGATTACAAAGATAGGTTAAACGCGTTATTACAGAAGTACAAATCAATCATGACACCGTCGATATCTAAGATTAAAGGTCTACAGGCAAAATTAACTTTTAAAAAAGACGCAAAACCGGTATTTTGCAAATCGCGGCCAGTGCCTTTCAGATTACGTCCCTTAATAGAAAAGGAATTACAACGGCTAGAATCAGAAGGAGTTTTAGAGAAGGTAGACATTTCCAAATGGGCTACGCCGATAATCCCCGTTCTTAAAAAAAACGGTCAGGTTTGCCTTTGTGGTGATTACAGCATCACCCTAAATCCTCAGCTCGTTATTGACGAGCATCACCTTCCGACAGCGGATGAATTGTTTACCTCAATGGAGGGTGGCACGGTTTTTTCTAAAATCGACCTATTACAAGCATATTTACAAATGGAGGTTCGCCCCGAGGATCAACACTTCCTTACGTTGAATACTCATAAAGGTCTTTACCGGCCTAAACGTTTAATGTACGGAGCCGCGTCTGCACTTGCCATTTGGCAACGTGATATCGAGAACATTTTGAAAGATCTGTCTGGAGTAACTGTTTTCTTAGATGACATACGAGTATCGGGTAAAGATCCGGAAGATCACTTACAAAAATTAGAAGCAATTTTTAAACGTTTACAGCGGTACAATATAAGGATTAACTTAGATAAGAGCGAATTTTTATGGAACAAATTAATTAATTCGTGCGGTGTGACCGAACGAATCACTCAAATTGTTAATAATTATCGCGCACTTACTCGCGATATCAATAACGGTCGCCACCACGTTTATTTCTACGTGGAAGGATGAATGCCCGGTGCCGCTCGTTGAGGCCCGGATGTTCCTCTCACGACAGAATGATCTTCAGGACGCCGCTTACTGCCAACGCTGCAACGCCCTTCTCGAAGTTTCGAAGTTTCTTTCTTTGGGAAGAATCGGAATTCGTGTCGATGAGGATTAGGAAAGTTAGGGAAATAACTGGGTTCACTCCCGTTATTAACCAAATAATAACAATATATTTGTTGTATGAAAATACAGAATGCGTATTAACGCGCGCACCGCGGAACTATCTCAATCGCCGAGTAAAGGGGACACGTCCGCTCGCGACGACTGTTCTTTGAGAAAAGCTCTCGAGAGCCTCGCCTGACTCTCCTCCTTCATTTGCGCGCATGCGCCACGATTCTGCGCAATATTACGTGGAATGACGCAATCTTCATGATCACTGTAGATTGCATCATCCACGTGCACTCTAACCTCCCCTTAAGAATCACGTCATCCGACGTTTACACGTAACCAATATTTAGTCTTCCCTAGGCTGAGAGTTAAACTAATTAATGCTATTCCTAGAACTAATGAGATCGAATGAATAGAAAACACCGATATATTATATCAGAAAATACATTCAACTAAAAATAACCTATCGTTATATAATCTGATGCAACTCCTATTCTTATAATACACGCTTGAAAACCGCATTGGTTACATCATCTTATTTAAATCCGGAAATAAATATGACATTTTATCACAACATCTCGGACGCCGGATTGCGTCATCCAACCACAACTTATGTTATGACGCCCGGATTGCGTCAGCAAATCAAACTAAAACTATGACGCTTGGATTGCGTCAGCAAGTCAAAATAATCATAAGACGCCCGGATTGCGTCAGCGTATAAAAATAATCTTAGGACGCCCGGATTGCGTCATCCAACCACAACCTATGTTATGACGCCCGGATTGCGTCAGCAAATCAAACTAAAACTATGATGCTTGGATTGCGTCAGCAAATCAAACTAACTATATGACGACGTGACGCCTGAATTGCGTCAGAATTGCTATCCCGCCGACTGCGTCGGCGGCTTGTTTTCATCCGCCTCTTCTGACCTTAGCCGCATCCTGATGACATCCGGACTGCTCCAGACGCCGCTCCTTTTTGCTGTCATGGACTCCACCAGGATCCCAACTCGGGAAACCGCCTTGGTTAATGGCGAACTTCTCCCATCGCACCCCGTCAGGCGCTGCCGCTGGCCGGTCCTTCTGAGCAGTTGACGTCGGTTTCAGCGGGTACATTATAGATAAAAACGGATTACACAAAGAGCCGCATAAAGTCGAAGCAATTAAGAAAATGCGTAGACCAGAAGACGTACCTCAGGTGCGTAGTTTTCTTGGAATGGTAAACTACTACGGTCGTTTTATTAAAAATTTAAGCGCGATACTACACCCGTTGAACAATCTATTACGTAAAAACACTAAGTTTGTTTAGACTACGGATTGTGAAAGAAGTTTTATAGCTGCAAAAAAGGCTTTTTCAAGTACGGATTTCTTGGTACATTTCGATCTAACTTTACCTCTAATTCTAGCTACGGATGCTAGCGCGTACGGTGTAGGTGCTATTTTGTCACATTTGTGTCCGGATGGTACAGAAAGAGTAATTCAATACGCTTCCTAAATTCTCTCGAAAACGCAAAGATCGTACTCCCAAATAGACAAAGAAACGTACGCCATAATTTTTGGTATAAAAAAATTCTACCAGTTCCTACACGGTGGACACTTTACGTTAATTACAGACCATCGTCCGTTAGTACAAATTTTCTCACCTCAAAAAGGACTACCAATTTGCAGTGCTATGCGAATGCAGCACTATGCTCTTTTTCTGCGAGGTTTCAATTACACCATTAAGTATCGTAGATCGGAGGCGCATGCAAACGCCGACTGTCTTTCTCGCCTTCCTATAGAAGGAAATCAAGTTAACGAGGACGTAGTAGATATTTTTCAACTAGATACAATCGAAAGTCTGCCACTTACAGTTACAGAATTAGCTACAGCTACAAGCAAAGATAAAGAACTCTCAGCAGTGTTAAAAGCGCTAAAGACAGGTCAATATCTTAAAAATCTAAAAAGTTTGAACTTAGATGTCGGTGAACTTACACTACGGAATAATGTGATCTTAAGAGGTCATCGAGTAGTAATTCCAATAACACTACGTAAAAGAATTCTACAAGAATTACATATTGGACATTTTGGTGTCAGTAAGATGAAAAACTAAAGGGGCTCCGTTTGCCTACAATCCCGATTGCCAACAGCTTCGTTTGCCCACAACATTTTGCCTACAGCTTCGTTTGCCGACATTCCCGATTGCCTACAAGCATTATTGCGCACATGTAATAGTTAAAAATACGTTTGCGCACATGGCCAAACACATTGCACACATGACTTTATTGCACACATGACATTATTGCGCACATACACATTGCACACATGACTTTATTGCGCACATACACGTTATATTGCACACATATGTCGCAAGCTTACTGCAAAATCAGCCCTTTTGCAAAAAGACTAGCCTCTTTGCGAAAGGCCGGCCTTTTGCGAAGCAATGATCGTTTCTCAATAAGACTGAACGCACTTTAGGCTTTTTGGCACACATGGGCTGGTACTAGGCTAGGCACTTTGCAAAAAGTCTAAAATACGTTAGTCTTATTAAAGAAACGATCAAATGCTTTCGCAAAAGGCCGGCATTTCGAAAAGGCTAGCCTTTTTGCAAAAAGGCTGATTTTACAATAAGCCTGCAACATTGTGTGCAATATAACGCGTATGTGCGCAATAAGTCATGTGTGCAATATGTATGTGCGCAATAATGTCATGTGTGCAATCTGCTTGTGTGCAATAAAGTCATGTGTCCAATGTGTTTGGCCATGTGCGCAAACGTACGTTCGTATTTTTAACTATTACATGTGCGCAATAATGCTTGTAGGCAATCGGGAATGTCGGCAAACGAAGCTGTAGGCAAAATGTTGTGGGCAAACGAAGCTGTTGGCAATCGGGATTGTAGGCAAACGGGACCCCCCCGAAAAACTTAGCTAGAAGTTATGTGTGGTGGCCAAATATCGATAAAGATATAGAGTCGTTAGCTAAAAATTGCAAAGATTGCAACTCTTTCCGCAATAATCCTACTAAAATAGAACCACATTTGGGAGGAAACTCCAACTCCTTTCAGTCGCGTTCACGCAGATTTTGCAGGACCTTTTTAGGTCATTTCTTTTTTATTTTAGTTGACGCGTATACTAAGTGGTCAGAGGTCCACATCATCAAAGACATTACAGCAAAAACTACAATAGACTTATGTAGGAAAATTTTCGCTACTTTCGGAATTCCAAAAACGTTCGTATCCGACAATGGAAGAACTTTCATTTCATCCGAATATACATCGTTTTTAAAATAAAATGGAATAATACAAAAACTTACGGCACCGTACAATCCGGCTACGAATGGCCAAGAAGAAAGGTTTGTACAAACCTTAAAGAACTCCTTACGTCGTATGCGAAGAGACAGAACCAATGTACATATTGCGTTACAACAAATGTTAATACAATATAGGAATATGATTCATCCAGCGACAGAGAAATCCCCGGCAGAACTAATGTTCGCGAGAAAAATACGCACACGCCTGGATCTACTACATCAAGAAATAAAGCATAGTAATGATTACAATGTAACAGGAACTCATCTTGTCTTCAAGGAAGGAGAGAGAGTGAGCTGTCGAAACTATTTAAGCGTAGACAAATGGATGTTCGGAAAAGTTTTAGAGCGTATTGGTAAACTACATTATAAGTTCGAACTGGATGATGGACAAAGGAAGAGGCACATCAACCAGATGCGCGTAATTGGCAATAAGACGCCAGTAAAGCTAAATGATAAAGTAACTGTTACAACGTCCGATTTAGACTACTCATTAGTCGGAGAAGAAAGCGTTGTTGATAACGTTGAGGAAGCGAATCACCGTACACTAGAAGCAGCGAGATCACCGCCTCCTCTACAAGCGTTGTCAGCACAATTGGAAAATTCTTCCGAATGCGAAATTGATCCGATCGAAACCACTCCAAGACAACCTGCGAGACCACAAAGGCCGCATAAGTTGCTTACACGTTTAGGAGATTACGAAGTTAATCTGAGATAGGAAAGAGTGGTTAAGATACAATTTTCTGTTTCTTGTTCAAAATTTTATTATGTTCTAGAAGGGCTGCGTTTTCCCTTTTTTGCGGGTTACTATATAATTTGTTTAGTTTTTTTTCTTTCCTTACAAGTACATTAGCGTAGCCATCAAAATGTTTTATACCCGACCATTTTTCTTACTTTAGCGGAGCGGGTGTTATGTGCGTTTACTATTATTCAAACCAGCCGCGCTACCGATGTACAATAGGCTAGTTCTTTTCTGAGCGCAGGGTTTGACTTCCTGCAAGAGGGCGCGGCAGCGCGCAGCGAATGTGCCGATCTGGATCGTTTTCTTCTGAGAGAGACGTTCACGAACCTTCGAACTGAACTGTAACGGATCTCGATTAAACTAACTGAGTAATTATTTAAATACAAAAGTACGTCTCTCGAAACCCTATCCCCTGTACTGGACCCTGATGGTCGAAGAGTTACAACATTTTGGTGTCTGTATAATTCGCTTTTTCTTCTCATAACCTTCTCATAACCTCTTTAGCCATGGACAGACAAAAGACACCTATTCTCCCTCACCCAGAGGGAAATTCCAAACCCCCCCCCCCCTCTTTAGCCATGGACAAGCTTGAAACAAGGCATAAAATGAAGTTCTCTAGAAAGCTTAAAAAAAAAATAAATCAATCTTTAGCAATGATTTACAACGAGCCCGAGTCATCTCTCGATTCTCATAACATTAATATAGATGATAATAGTATTCAAGATATCGTAAATGATAATAAAAGTAACGATAACGCAATGTTGCAAAAAAGTTCATGCGACAATGATGTAGATAGCGACGATAATGTAGATATTAATATTTCATCTAACAGTGTATTATTTAATAATACGGATTATGATATTAATAACATATCACGTAGTAATACTAGGCATGTTGAGAATCCTATAAACAAAGTATCGCTATATGTGTATATAACCTCGAAAATAGCCAAATGGGCTGTAAAGGATAATATAAAATTGTCAGCATTGAGAAATCTACTCCCCATTATACGTGAAATACCTGGATGTGAAAATGTACCAAAAGATCCGAGAACGCTTCTAAAAACACCTAGTAACATAGTCATAACACCTTTAGCTGACGAGGATATTATTATTTTGGTATAGAGAAAACTTTAAATTTATTTTGTATAAATTATAAAATCAACATACAGCCAAATGAAGAGTTCTTATTAGCTGTTAATATTGATGGCTTACCCTTGAGTAAGAGTACTAATAGTTCATTTTGGCCTATTTTGTGCTCAGTAAAATCGATAGAAATACTTATAAAACATGTATTTTTAATTGCTTTGTATCATGGTTCAGGAAAGCCTACTAATGAGTTTTTCAAGGATTTTGTTAATGAATGTATCCATTTATCGACCAACGGAATATTGATAAATTCTTGTAAATATACTTTTCGAGTTTTTATGTTAATTTGTGATTCACCTGCAAAATCATTTGCTTTAGGTATCAAAAGTCATACAGGATACTTTTCATGCACAAAATGTAATCAAGAGGGTGATTTTGTAAATAATGTATTGTGCTTTACTGAGACTGAAAATTTACGCAAGAGAACCGATAGTTCATTCAGAACTATGGCTCAACCAGAGCATCATATTGATAGAAGCATGCTATTAGATATACCAAATTTTAATATGATAAACAACGTACCAATAGATTACATGCATAATCTTTTACTAGGTGTTATGAAAAGACTTCTTTTTCACAGCCGACATGATTGGATTCATGGTAAACCACCTCACAAATTACGAGCCCGTGATGTTAATAACATTGCCGAAAATCTTATAAGATTAAAAAAATATATTCCTCGTGAGTTTTCTAGAAAAACGCGTTCTATACTTGAATGTAAAAGATATAAAGCTACAGAATTTAGATTATTTTTGCTATATACTGGTCCTATAGTTTTAAAAGATGTTCTACCGCCTAAAATCTATAACAATTTTATTACATTAAGCCTTGCAAGTTCCATAATGATAAGTCAATATTACTCAAAATTAGAAAATTATGTATTGTATGCTCATGATTTGATGAAACATTTTGTTTGCCAATCCATTAAAATTTATGGTCCAGATTTTGTATCACATAATGTACATAACTTGGTGCATTTAAGTGAGTGTGTAAAATTATACGGTTCGCTTGATAATTTCAGTGCCTTTTCTTTTGAAAATTTCATGCAATATTTAAAAAAAAAGGTTCGCAAATCTGCTCAACCTTTACAACAAGTTATACGTCGCGTGATTGAAGAAGGCAATAATACTGAATGTGTTAATATTACAAACAATGATTCTGTGAAATTACGAATAGAACATTTCAATGGGCCTTTAATTAATAATTGCACATCTCCACAATATAGGCAAGCACAGACAAATCATTATTGCTTAGATATTTCAAAAATAGGCGACAGATTTGTAGAATTAAAAAATAATTTAATTATTGAAATTAAGAATATCGCTTCTTGTGAAAACTCCGTATGTATAATAGGATACAGGTATAGCAAGCAAGATGACTTTTATTTAAAACCATGCTCGTCGTCCTTATTTGATATTCAATTTATAAAAAAGGAGAATAATTTACTTGATGCATGGAATATTGATTTCATCAAAAGAAAATTGGTAGTGCTACCTTACAAAGATAAACTCGTTTCATTTCCATTGCTACATATGTAAATGGGTGTATCCAGTAGCACAACCGCTCACTGAGCGGCTAAGTAGCAATAGAATGTAGAATGTGATTGGTTCTTACCTTTGAATCCAACCAATTATGTTTAATTGCTACTTGGCCGCTCAATGAGCGGTCATACTCCTGAATGTATCCAATTTGTAATTATTGTTAATTTTAAATATTTTGTATGCATATTTAAATATATATATATTTTTTAATTATAAAATATTGAAGATGCCTTGGCTCGTTGTAAAGTTTGATCCTGAAGATACAGTGGAAGCTGTACCAAACACGTGGTATGTTAACGACAAGGGCTGTAGTTCCGAAAAGCCCATACCTCCGATCGTTCTGAAATTTTGTATACTATTATATTTTGATATGCTAATTATGAATATGTCAATGAAAATTGGCGCAAAGGTCATTTTCTAGGTAAAAATAAAAAAAAAAATTTTTGCATTTTTTTTAATTATCTAAATAAATATACATTTTAGTACAAAAAGTTTCAAATAAAAATTGTACGTTTCTTAAAAACGCAACTTTTATATTCTATACGCTATTACTGTAAAATCAGTACTTAACGAGAAAAATGTGAGAAAAAAACGAGATAACAAAAAATTATTTTGTTTTATATTATTTAGAAATCCCGGTACGGGATGGACCTCGCTTACAACTTAGCATGTAGTTTTTAAGTGAAACTCCCAATGGGGGGTCCAGGGGGGCAAAGCCCCCGGCGGGGGTAGGGGGGCGGAGCCCCCCGAAAGGAGGTTCGGGGGGGGCGGAGCCCCCCCGACTTTGATATAACACTTTTCTATTGCAAAAGCAACATTCATTACGAAAACAAGACTTAGTTTGATAGAAGAAACTGCGTGAAACAGGCGTTGGCAGGCAGGGTGGTTGTGAGGAGAGAAGCAACGCCCTACCTTGCGTAGGGGTCTTGCTAATCTTTTCTGTATCTATTTTTAGTATATAGTAGACTCATCACTTTAGTAAGGCGAAGATTTAATAAATATACAAATTTTATATGTCAGGTCAATGAAACGTCCTACCTTGCGTACGGGGTCTTGCTAATCTTTTCAATATCAATATTATTAGTATATGGTAGACTCATTACTTTAGTAAGGCGAAGATTTAATAGATATACAGATTTTACATGTCAGGTGAATGGAATTGAATGTTCATTTGTATTTTTCTTGTTAAGTACTGCTTTTACAGTAATAGCGTATAGAATATAAAAGTTGCGTTTTTAAGAGACGTACAATTTTTATTTGAAACTTTTTGTACTAAAATGTATATTTATTTAGATAATTAAAAAAAATGCAAAAAATTTTTTTTTTATTTTTACCTAGAAAATGACCTTTGCGCCAATTTTCATTGACATATTCATAATTAGCATATCAAAATATAATAGTATACAAAATTTCAGAACGATCGGAGGTATGGGCTTTTCGGAACTTTATCCAGGACAAGTCACAATGTTATTGGCCACCAGAAGATACTGCAAAGAATATCATACAATAATAGATTTAATTAAAAAGAAGCGATCTCCTCAAGCAAATTGGATACTTTATGGAGCTATTATATTGGGCTGTTATGGTAAAGTACATATCTTATAAGTATAAAAATATGTTATTATAAATTATAATATACTTTGCACATTATTACGTTATATTAATAAAATGTCTACAATACAAGAGTATATTGAGCATATTTTACATTTTACAAATATATTTGTACTTGTGTTACAATGTAAAAGAACTTTTATTTGCATTGCTCAGTTAGGTCTTCAAATGGAGTAGAATTTATAATTAATATATAATATATAAATTTAAGCAAATTTTAAAGTACGACCGTATATATGATAATAATCAATAATTAAAGGAAACGCCAAATTCGGTCGGGACTGGATATTGGTTGTTCAATAAATTCGTGAATTTTTTAAGTACAAATCATCACTCTAGTAAACCACGCGCCGTTACTTACGGACTTAAACGTAGCCACAACTAAAGCTAGAAAGAGTACCTATTCTCACGCAATTAAATTGAAAATTAATTTAATCGTCCACTAACACTCGTTAGTATATTCGAAAAAGGACGGGATATGTATAGAAGGATATAGGGTAATAAAGAAAATGTTGCGAAAAAATATTACTAGAGTGATGATTTGTACTTAAAAAATTCACGAATTTATTGGACAACCAATATCCAGTCCCGACCGAATTTGGCGTTTCCTTTAATTATTGATTATTATCATATATACGGTCGTACTTTAAAATTTGCTTATTGTTATATACGTCGCCGGAAAAAGACGTTCTTCCTCTGTTAAGGAGGTTCGAGCATTACTTGTGAGTCAAAAATGCGATTGAAATAAATGTCATTACAACGATCTCGAATGATATGCAATATTAGTATAATGAATTGTGGATGCTACTTACGTGCTATATTCTTCGTAAATTATTAGCGTATAGAATATTAACAAACATATACTAGGGTATGAGAGCGTCAACGACTCGGGAATCGCTTATTTTTCCAACATTATAAGTTAGAACATGTCACTTTGTGACAATAAGCTTTCTATACTCGAAAGCCATCGTAGAGCCTTAATTTTTTTATATGATTTACATAAACACTTTACACAAATAATCGCAAAACTTGAGCAATATTGACCGTATAGTTTTTCTGTAATATTATTCAGAAGTTGACTACTTTTAGTCTACCCTTATGGAGAAAGTCGCTCCGAGGTAGATTATCACTGGTTTAGTACACACTTAGCCACCTGAGGACTTTGAAAAACTAGCATTTGATAGATGAAACATCAAGGATTGTGTAAAGACTTTAAAAATCGGACTTTACCGTGTGGACTGAAGGCTATACTGTCACAAAGTTTAGATCCTAGCCTAGAATGTTGGATAATAAGCGATTCCCGAGTCGTTGACGTTCTCATACCCCGGCATATGTTTGTTAAATATTCTATACAATAATAATTTACGAAGAATATAGCACGTAAGTAGCATCCACAATTCATTATACTAATATTGCAAATAATTCGGGATCGCTGTAATGACATTTATTTCAATCGCATTTTTGACTTACAAGTAATGCTCGAACCTCCTTAAATAGTTTGTTGCGATAAATATCACCACATGCCTCAGTGGTCGAATAGGTGAGACGCCCGCCCGGAAAGCAGGGAGGTCCAGGTTCGAATCCTGGCTGGGGTGATATTTTTTCGCAACATTTTCTTTATTACCCTATATCCTTCTATACATATCCCGTCCTTTTTCGAATATACTAACGAGTGTTAGTGGACAATTAAATTA
>JASTWQ010000654.1:0-95095 GCA_035220615.1 Leptothorax acervorum | reverse complement strand
GAAATTCCTAAAGCTATTATTTCATCGCCGACGCTTTTCTTGTGCCATAACTTTAATAGATCACATATGGCCCTGCATTTTCGCAAATTCTCTTTTTGTGGATTTGCTTGATGTTGAGTAGTGACCTAAGATATATCTAAGGTATAGACCTCTTTTTCTAGATATATTTTAAAGATAAAAAATAACGATAATACATAACGCAAAATATATATGGCCAAAATGTCAAGAACTCTTATAGTTACTCTACGCCGTAGATAATCCTCGTACAGATTTTTATTATCCTTCAAGGAACAAAACCATCTTAATTCGGCTTGCTCGACCCCTAGCAACTTCGAAGTCATGCTCTCCTTCGCTTCTAAAGTATCGCCGTTCCGCAGACTATATGCATTACACTTTTGAACCATATGGCACACATCTACAAATTGACTGATGCCTATGAGATTTGCAGTAATGTTCAATGTATATTAATTTCCATACTGTTTTAATAGATGAAATACATAATCGGATCCTGCACCAACCCAGAAATCCCCATACCGGGGGACAGCCGAAATCCCGCCGGTCCGTACCAAGAGACTCCGTGATATCACATATCACTTCCAATCCATAATGAGCGCTAACAACAACGATACTCGTTTCAGGTAACTTTGCTACGAGATTCCGCAGGATGGTAGCGCAGAGGCACATCGGGCCCGTAGAGCAGAATACGATCTTAATGTGACATGGGGCATACTCATTAATTTGCTGTGACAATGTCTTCATACGGTCGTAAATCCTTTGATACCAAGTATCGTGTTCCTCACACTCTTCCCTTAAAATATTTTTTTATCTCATAATGTCTCCAAAGAAAAAAAGCGTTTATCTCATTTCTAAATCTCGACTTATTTTTAGAATAAGCATTAGCTTATCATAAGCTTTTTTGATCCATCGTACCTCGTTATATCCTCGAGAAATATTAATATATCACAGTCGCGTAATCCATTTGATATATCTTGTACGATCATTATTGCATTTAAACTTTCATCGACATTTTTTATATCCTTCGTTATCCTTTCAAGCTTAGAAAAATTTTCTGGCTCGTCGTACACGCTAAGGACAATCCCGCGTGACAAACGTAACTCCTTTATTGCCATTAATTGAGGAATCAGGTCTAGGCATAGCGGTCTACCTGCGCCTACGATAGTCACGCGGCGATATTCGTTCTCTATCTCTAAAGAGCCAATTTTCTGTTCTACTTCGTGTGCCTGCGTAATAAGAGTATAAGAATATAATAAAACGGAATTGTAACAGTGTCTTTCTCTCCAATTCGCTTACGTGCAACAGATCCGTTTTTAACAATTCCAATTCTTCTTTCGTAAGATCGAAACGTATATTGTAGTATTCAAGCATGAGTTCACGAAACTTGTCGACATCACCTATGTAAGTGACTTTGGTACCACTTATTCCGCATTGCTTCCATATCAAAGGAGGTTTCGTATGTTCCCAGCCGTGTAATTTGCAAACTGCACGAACCCAAGCCTAAAAACGATTAGAATTTAAAAATAATGTAATATTATCAAGAAAAAATCTTAAAGGAGATGTTTCTGTGTACCTCCCATTCTGTGACATCTTTACAAATTTTTCTGAAGTGGAAATTCGGCAATGACCTGGAAAGATTTATAGCGATAAAGCAGGCGTAGTGAAATGATAAGTTATCCACAGTTCCTGCTATCACGATCAAACATTTGTTCGACATTTCTAACAGTAAAAAACTGACATATTATTTTGTGTATGTTGTATTCACACATGTGAATATATATATGCACATACATTGTTCTATATACACATGAAAACTAAAACAAAAAATATCATTTAAAAATGTAATTTAAATGATTTATTTTTATATATAATTTTACAATGTAATTTATTTTAAGATATATTAATTAATAACAATAAAAGAACACTTAATAATTAAAAAGACTGACAAATGAGAGATCATAACATAAAGACTCAAAAAGCACCCAAATTATATATTATCTTTGTTATATAAGTAAATATCGTGATGCAAACTACATTTTGTCAAATCTTTTTTTATTGATTTAATGTAATTTAATAAGTATTTAATTATTATAGTGTTATAACGACATTTGTAAATACAAAAATACATATCAATTACAGAAAATAAATTATTATAATACTAGTTGGGTCTTAAATATCCACTCTTACAAAAGAAATTATAAAATTACAATATTAAATTAATTCTTATTATAGGTATCACTTTTCGTTCATAACTTCGTTATCAGATATATCAGAAACGTTGGGTAAGTCGAGAGAGAGAAGCTCTTCATTGAGAGATGTATCGACAATAAGTTTCGGAATATCTAGCAAGAGCACGTTTTTTGAATCTAGAAAAACAAATAATTAATAAGCAAACATATAATATTATAAATATTACATAATACTAAGCTTCATACCTGATAGAAGCACGTTTTTGTCGCAAGGCTTGATGCTCTCTTTTTTCTTAGAGAGCAGATCTTTAAATTCTTTTTCTACAACCTCAATGTATCCGCAATCTGTACAAAAAATTAATTTATAAAAAAATGTTTCAGATCTTAATAGCATAGTTAAATTACAAATTGTATATACAAATTGTCTATCTCTCTATCAAATAAGGATAATTGTTCACGTACCAAAATCATGTTGGTTGTCACACCAACGCGCCAATTTTTCTGGTTTGGGGGTCCTTTTAATATTCTTCTTAGGGAGCAATGGCTTCTTAAAAATACATTTATTATCTTTACATTTAGTATCTTCTTTCAGCGCAAAATCTTTAAGCTTGGGTGACTGTGCAACTAATTTCTATAAAGAAAGAGAAATATTACTAATAATTTGCAGCAGATAAAGACTAAATATCTTTAGCTTCCTTCTAAAATCTTTTAAGACTTAAAAGAAAATTCTATATCATAAATGCATAATATATACTATTGTTTTCAATATATACTGAAAATACATGTATACAGCAAAAGTAAGTTTTACTACCTTTGCTGGTGTTTGCTTTCCAGGAGATATCGGACGTCCAGTATAATCCACTTGCGTTACTTTCAACTTTGAACAATCCTGTTCTTCACCGGGCATACTTTTTTTCGGTATATTCATTTCAGAGTTAGACCTTATTGATAACCCTTTTGGTTTCGTA
Organism: Leptothorax acervorum; assembly: GCA_035220615.1. NCBI lineage: Eukaryota > Metazoa > Arthropoda > Insecta > Hymenoptera > Formicidae > Leptothorax > Leptothorax acervorum. The sequence continues at coordinate 91,923 of JASTWQ010000654.1, read as the reverse complement.
CCTCCCATTTCCCTCTTAACGGAATTCAATCTAAACTCGTGAAACGTTTTGGATCGTTCCATGTGCTTTATCTGACCTGTAAACAAGTTGATACATTACACACATTTTCAAACTTTGTTTCTTATCCAATATAATATGTATTTCTTATATATTACAGTAAAACATCTTTCTTATTCAAAATATTGCTCAAAATCTTCTGTAAAATTATTCACACTTATTCCTCTTCACGTACAAATCATCTTATGCCAAATATTTTTAATCAATTTATTAAAAATTTATATATACAAAATGAGAATATCCCAGAGGTACAATATATATTTTGCGGTTACAAAAAGATACAATATGTATTTTATAAAAAATTCAGCCATATACAAAAACACATTTTCGCTTACCTTCGTCAGGCTCGGCGAGTCCGCCCAACAAATTAAATATGCTGGACATTTTGCGACTGTATTAATATTTAGAATCAGCGATCGAGATCAAGATCACTCGTGGTCTTTACTCTCAGTTATTTCCGCGCAATTTTCTTCTCAATCTTTAACTAAACGTAGGCGCGGAGTAACCTCACCGGTTCGCTCGACATTTGAAAACAAAGCAACCGTTTCTCCACTGATCTCCTCCACAGTCCACACTGCCTCCGCAGTCCGCACTCCGCACGCGCAATAGCCCATCTGTCTATGAAGGGATCAACTACGAGTGGCGCCATTTTAGAAAAAATTTAGTAAAATAGGTTATTTTGCAATTTACAAAAAAAAATTTGAAATATACACATATTATATATTATACGAAAAAACAAAGATTATATTTTGAAGATAATTGAGAGAAAAATAATTTTTAAGTGAGGAGAAAAATGGATAAAGCGCAATGTAGATATTATAAGCTGAATTTGATTATTTGAAACATTCAGGAGTTATTCATTAGTGATACTGAATAGTTAAAAAATTAATATATTTTGCAATTTATAAGAGAAAAATTGTAAACATACATATAAATGTTCTTTAAAAACATACATATACATATATGTAAACATACACAATACACATATATATTATACCAAAAAAATCGAAGATATTTCGAAGACGCTTGAGAAAAATAATTTTCGAATAAAAAGCAGAATGGGTAAAATACAATATTTACACAGCTGAATTTAAAATAATCGGGAGTTATTCAATAGTGATAACGAATACCAAATAAACGCATCCTTTTGAATTGAAAAACAAATCGCAATTGGATGGACAATTAATCGGGTGGAAGGACTACTTACAATTAGAGATACAATCACTTTAACATATCTCATGTAAAACAAATATATATCTTTATTGATAATATACTTTATTAAAAGAGACAATGTGTGCACTGTCAGTAGCAAATATCTTATAGACAAATCATTCTTTGAGAGTATAATATTTGTATAAGTTTATGTATATAATGACCTGTCGTGAATATTGCCTATAACGCATAAGCAATATAAGCATCTTACAAAGGCCATTATAACAACAGAAAGCTACCAACTGCTTACAATGGAATGCTTTAAAACAGATCTGTCCAATCATCGGAGATGAGCGTACGTGCTGCCGATTGGGCAAATCTGTTTCAGGAGAAATCTGCATGATAAATCATTCGTGTATGTACGAGTATATACAATTATTTACTACATACACATAGACGAAAGAATACATTTGGAAGAAAATTTTATAAACAACCGCGTTAATAAAAACGTTGATGTTCCGAACATAATAAAGAATTGAGTACAAATGAATTCATTTTCTCTTTCCCGATTTGTGAGTTTGACAGAGTTCTGCGGGACAGTATTTATTTTGTTCGAGCACTCTCCTTTCGTCTATGCGTAGCACAATTAAATTAGACGCTTATAAATGCTAGGTGTTATAAATAAAATTTCTTTGAGCTTCTTCTGCAAAAGGAAAATAATTTCTCAGCTACTGTCTTTTACTGTCATGGTAACTTTTACCATGTTTCATGTTTCCCGTAATTTCCGATCTTCTTTACAATCTATATTAAAACAGTTTGTCAGTCTCTTTCGCATATCGACGAATTGTAAACGAGTTGGTTTGTCGTATAAAGATCAACAGTAGCGTCTTCATTTTCCTCGTCCTCAAGCCATTCTGATACTCTGGATAATTTGAAACACAGCTGTAACAAATAATGTCAATTAAAGCGTGCTTCATACAGAATAATACAAACATATAAAACCTTTAAGTACAAGTATAAATTTGTAAATTTGTTCTTCAAGTACTTATGACTAATAAGTACTTGAAGGACAAATTTAAAAATTTATATAATATCACAAACAAGTTGCGTATAAAGTTACTGCTAAACTTCCCTATCCTCAGCATACTTAGCATCTGTACTTAGCATCTTCTCTGCTCCGTTATGCTACTTGACCATGCATGCATAGAATAAAAATATTTTTAACATACTTTTGATTCATGGACATTTAATTGCAATAGAACGAAGACTGGAGAGAAAATACGAAGAATAGAATGTTTTTAAGGATAGGGAAGTTTGATTGCAAACTGATCCAGATCACACGCATACTCACCAGATCCACAAACGACAAAGAGAAACAGAGCCAAGATATAGGGCCCAACCGGAGATCCCTCCTCTTGTGATTTCTAGCGTAACAAAAGTTTCTGTTTTAGCTACAGACATGAGTATCAGGTGACAGATGGGACACGTACACGGAAGTAGAAGTGGCTCGAATACGCCAGGCATGTTTATTTGAATAAACAAACGGAGCATATGGGTAAATATAAACGTTGCGACAGAGAGATTATGGATAAATTAATTCAATAAATAAGTAATAAATAAATAAATTCAACATTTGTTACAAATAACGTCCTAACAGAAACGCTTCTTTGTATATTGAAAATTTCCGTCTGTTAACACATAAAAGATTCTTTTGCTACGAATAAACCGTTTGTCCGACCAAACGTCCAATCTCACTTGACAGCCATCTGTCAGGAACAAAGTCCGTCTATAACCTCAATATTTCGGACTGACAGTTACGCGTGTGATCCTCGCGGGTGAGGAAAATCGTCGCGGATCTCCCGATCGCGCGTGCATCTCGAATCTTCCCATCTCAACCAATTTCGACCCTCGTCCATATGTTAAGTATTTCCCACGAAGCGCGACAAGCCTCCGGGAAGACCCTCTTCTGAAATTTTCCGCCGGATTTCGGCGCGGACGATCCGGCGCGATTTTACAATCGAATCGAAAGCCGCGAGGCCGCTCCCGGAGCGGTCTATCCGGAGTATCGCACAGCCGGCGATTCGAGGACGGCGAGGACTCACCGTCGACTTGGGAACGTTTCCGCGTAGCGTGATGTTCTTCGTCGCCTTCTCGTTCGCGATGCGCATCCGCTGCTTCGGCGCCATCGTCCTCGTCCGTTCGGTTCCCTCGGCAAGAGTCCGCGGCAGGAGAGATGAGTGATGATGAGACGAGAGTGCTCCTCCGACGATCACCGTTATGAGTATGTAATGTATGTCGGATGTCCGAACCGTCCGAACTCCGTGTCCGGCGTCCGCGAGACGTGTGACGCGCGCGTCGTTACGTGCCCCGCGACCCGCGACCCGCGACGTTTCGCCGACGTGTGCGCCGTCGTGACACGTGAAGTTGCGCGACAGCCCGCTCCCTCGTGCCACACTGTCACCACCGTGGTCGATTGAGCGAGTTCCTCGCGCTCGTCCGCGGCGATCGACGTTGCTCTACCTCGACAGCAGCTGTGATATTTATTCCCGAACGTGACTAGGTATGCAAATGTAAAAAACAGCAAACGCGAAAGCAAAAAAAAAAGAGATATCAAGCATGCATTTGAACCGGAAAAGGACGGGCACCCGCCATATTCGCGGCGGGGAAGTTTTAATTTTTCAATATAAATCAGAAATGTGTCGCTGTTAAAACAATTTATTTTACTTTAGGATTAATTGAAACATTGATTAGTTTTGATTTTTCAATATAAAGCGAAATGTGCCGCTATTAAAACAATTTATTTTACTTTAGGATTAAGTAAAACATTGATCAGTTTTGATTTTTCAATATACGAAAGCGAGACGTATTATTACTGTTAAAATGATTTATTTTACTTTGGAATTAATAGCAATATTGATTAAACTTTTGATTTTTTAATATACGAGCAAGACGTATCATTACCGTTATTAAAATAATTTACTTTACTTTAGGATTAATTGAAACATTGATTTAGCCTTGATTTTTAATACATGAGAGCGAGACGTACCATTGCCGTCAAAATAATTCGTTTTACTTTGGAATTAATAGAAATATTGAATAAACTTTTGATTTTTAATGTACGAGAACAAAACGTATCACTACTGTTATTAAAATGATTTACTTTAAAGTTAATTGAAACATCGATTAAAGTTTTATTACCGTGAAAATGATTCGTTTTACTTTGGAATAGAAATATTGATTAAACTTTTTTATCTTTTACCCGAATAACTCGAGAAATGGATACAATTTTGTTAAACTATATCCAATATTCAAAACATAAAAATCGTCATTTTTTTCACATCAAGAAACACGTAGAATGAATTCCAGCGACGAATTTGCCGGAGCAGAGGGAAAAAAGCGAAGCTGCGATCGTTGTTGTATACGTAGAAATTTTATATTTTTTTTCCAGAATCGCTACATCTAACAACAAATTGTTTATTTTCGAAGACTCCCACCAACATTAGTCTCTCGGTAAAATCACTGAAACTCTCATCGTTAATAATACTCTCATCGTTATATCACTTACTCGGGTACCTATCTCTAATCGCGTTTGCGGAATTAAACTTCGTGTCTCTCGACGGCGATCGATTTGCGTGATGCGGGTGTAATTTGCCCGCCCGCGGAAGAGAATCGTGAGCGTGAACTCATTCGCGAATCCTACAGACGGAAATTGAAATGTAAAGAAAGGACAATGCGGACGAGATCGTAATCCAGGCGGCCGTTGTACCGCAAGCAAGATCTTGCATCTCGGCACTTTGCGCCACGATTCCTGCTCCCTACTCCAAACCATTTAGCTTAACGATAAGAGCTTTCCGTTGATAATAAAACGTGTAATTGGTGAACCGACTTGACAATCGCGAAATTAGAAAATGACTTAAGTCACAGTCACTCCAACACACTGTTTGTGTATCAACGAAAGAGTCTCGTAAAACTATGAATTTAATAAATTATAATGCAATTAATGTTCTTATTTACCGCGGCTTATGACAATTTTCAGTATTGCAACATTCTACTTGGCGTTTTCAAGAGTCAGGAAAAATTATTTTGCATAATTCTTTTTCACTGTCCGAGCTGAAGTCTCTAAATAAAAAGCAAATCGAAATTTCTTGATTTTTGTACGATAGCGATCAATTTTTTTGTGCCGTTCGCAAGCGAGACAGCGAGAGATAAACGTATGTGATAAAGAATAGTCGCGACCGTGCAATTTTTTATATATATATATACTTATATATATATATGCAATAATTAATATATTATAATATTAAATATATATTATATTATTAAATAAATATATATATATATATTGATTATTACAATCTTTTTACCAGCATGCTTGGATCAATAAAAAATGTATGATAATATTAAATTTGCACGATTGCGGAAGTTTTGTTCGCATAATAGCTCGGACTCGCACATGGGAATCGACTAACACTTACAATTATTATTTTATTATTGACAGATTGCATTTGCGACATGCGCACATGTACTAATACAGTAGGATCCGTTTACAGTGTATCTTTACATGCATCGAATAGCGAAACGACTGGAAAGAAAAGGGACAAACGAACGAATACGAGATGAAGACGTCGTTCCAATATCTAACGATAGACACGCGACGGCGCGAGTTTCCGTTGGAAGAGTAATAATACCTCCATTGAAGGACACACGTCGTGCCGCTTCTAGAGCGGATATTAATTAAGTCGATGACGAGTAATGCTGAAAAACCAAGAATCGCACTCTCGAGCGACGTGACAGCTACTTTGGACAAATTAAGTATATATCTCTTATTTCGTCGAGAGCAGCGAGTGTCGCGCGCGCAGTTTTAGGAATTACATCGTACGGTTCACGATGCGAATACTTTAATCAGTGATGTACTTTTAGTCTATCTTGACCGTGGAATATATCTTTCGCACGAATGCGTTGGTACCGATATATCCGACCGTTCCGCACATGATACCTAGGGCCAAGCTGAACAATGCCATGTAGCCGAAATAAAACGCCGTTTGGAAGAGACCATACATTCTGTGAAAGAAAAACATCAAACGAATGTTAATGGAATTTCAAATATTTGCTCAATCGAACTACTTGCTATGAAAAACGTATATTTACTCACTTAGTTTTAAAGAAGAAGTAGTAAAAGGAATAAATGTAGACGTAACCAGCCGTCGAAGCTGCTGCAAGAAAACTCGTCCACTGCCTGCGGATGATATTTACATTGAACAAAAGAAACAAGGCAAAGTGTACGATGCGGACTTACCATCGATAGTCTTCGGCATTCAGCAAGAAATATGTACATACAATAGTGACGCATACCGTCACTATCATGAGAATAACGAACACTAGTAACATAAAACCGTAGACGTAGTAGATCTTGTACGCCCAGAATGAGGTAAAGACGAAGTACCTGAAAGCGTCGACGGGTGTAAAGAATAACTATTAAATGAATAACTTAAGATAATATAGTGATCAATAAAGTGACTCCATACATCTCGATGAAGATCGAACCGAAGGGTAGGATTCCGCCGAGCATTATGATTACTAGCGGTTCCATGAACCATTTCTTCTCAGGTATTGGTCGAGGCACTGCGTTCACGCGGCACGGAGCGTCCGGTGTACCAGCGAGATTACGGCCTAGAATAGTACCTACCAGCGTCAGCGGTAATATCACAAATATGCAGATACACGTCACCGCAACCTGTGCACGTACAATTGACGCGATCATATTAACGTGATTTAAATGCAAGGTACATGCAACGGAAACGATCGACTTCGAATATTCGGGCTACATACCATGGATCCGAAAGGTATCGCTCTGCTTGCGTGATAATACATGGCGATGAAATTGATGAAGAAAGCAGTGCCGCAGACCATGAGCGGCAGCATAAAAGCGCTGAGGACCATCTGTTTGATCCACACGCGTCCACCCATCCGCGCGTACAGTCCGCCACCTGCGTAACCATTGATGGGCGACGTGGCGGCGTATACAAATATCGCCGTTGATAACATTGAACCGCGTTCTGTATACAATTCGCCCAGGATAGCGAAGATAATTACACTCAACACCACCACAGTGACCTTTATACACAAAAATAGAGCTATTCACAATTTTTATTCTTTTACTTCAAGGATTTAGAACATAGAGATGACGTATGTACCTGATAGCCTGCACCTATAAGAGCTGAGAAGAGCATAGCATGACTCGCAGGCCTAAACACATCCCCGTGTACCTGTTTCCAACCATACTCGTCGCCCAAATCTCTCTCCATATCGTCCATTTCCTCGTCTCTGCTATATCTAGCATAATCCTTTCTCAAAGTGCGCATCAAAATCATTGAGACAAGCCCGACGAGGAAAATCACCATCATGAAGCTATTAAAGATGCTAAACCAGTGTATCTGGAAAAAGAATAAGATTTGTATGTTTATACACAATGCATACACCGTTGCTCCTTATATATTGGCTGCGTTCTGTTCGACGCTTTCAGCGCTGTAAGTATTGCTCCATCTTCGTTTGATATATGATGTGCAACGAAGACAGAATGATGTTTACAGCGCTGAAAGCGCCAAACGAAACGCAGCCTTTGTATTTCATTATTTCAAAAAAAAAGATGCCATACAAACTTACCCTATGCTGAAAGAAATTAGGATCCAGATACTTGTCAAATCTATCCTCAAATTTGATATTACTCTTTTTCCAATTGACTTCATAGCTAAAAGATATATGCGTGCCCTGCACCAGCTTCACCCTGTTGTCGCTGGTCAGATTAACATCCACAATTTGCTTCCCATTGTATCCGATATCAAACTTTTTATGCGCCCAGATGTAATAGGAATCTGATACCGCAACTCCGTCATTGTTTTCCATCTCTCCTACAACACCTGTAATACAATGATGTTTAGATGTCAGGTCGGCCACCTCCATACGCGCAATAAGAAGTACTTATGTTAATTACCCCATATTGGTAAATCGTCAATATACATTTGATACCAATACTGATTCTTTATTGCGTATGCAAACGCCTTCTGGCTCTCTTCGTTTAAACTTATCTGGCAGTATTCTGTCTTCGAGATATCCTCTGAAACATCCCATTAAACTTTCATGATTTCATAATTTATACATTTTTTGATCGAACAATACTGGCTGAACCAATTGTATGTTCGATTAAGTGTATCAATGGACAAATGGTATCATTGTCAGTTATAAATATAAACCGATATATAAATGCGTACCTTTAAATTCGATATCTAAGCCACTGAACTTTAGCTCGATGCCCTGTAGAGCCTCTGCCAGAGTCTCATGGTAATGATTTATAACATTCTTGATGCCTGTACAAAAGGGTAGGGAATAATAGGAGTACGTCTCTTGACGATTGTGATACGGTCCTACGGTGCTCATCCATAGTACGACTTCGTCGCCATCCTCATACTGAAAACATAATATGTCTATGTTTAAGATACTCCCAATGTCCAGTTGATCCATGTCACATTCTGAACCATAGCATTTTGTAAGGGAATAGAATTGAAATAAAGCTACAATGTGGAATCGAGACTGGTAATTAGGCATACTGATAAATGGTTTTTCCTGATACATATATTATCAAGTAGAGCCGATATCGTGTCCATGCAGCAACGGAGTGCAAATAGACGGAGAGCGAGAGAGACGTGGGGAAAGGGAGAGGGACAGACATAGCATAAAGAGACGTGTCTGTGGCACGGCGTTTGGCCTTTAAATGCCAACAGCAGGCAGCAGGCTACTGTTGCGACCTGACATTCCGTGCCGGAGCGACGCCGCGCGTCGCGGAGCCGCCAGCGTAGCGGGTGGTATACTCACGACGTGATTGTGCTCGTCGGCGCGGGCCGCGGGCGCGAGGAGGCCGAGCGCCAGAAGGCAGAGCAACTGCCGTCCTCGACGCAGCATGTTTGTCCGTTCCTGAACGGTGAGGCGCGCCGACGACCGGCCGGGCGCCCTTTACGCGTACGCACGAACGAGAGATGATCCCACCAGCGAGACGCGACGACGGCGGACAATCCCCATATATAATTCGTGATGTGTGCCGTGCGCGTAAGCGGCCAAGCGGTGTGACAACACAGGCGGGGAACAAACACGGGGACGCACGGTGACACGGACGGACACGTATCCAGGAATGCCGGAACGATGTGTGTACACCGCGACCGTAGATACACGGCTGTCGATTGAGAGACTGCCTTGCCCGCCGCGCCGTCAGATGGCGACCACGCCGCTCTTGCCACCTAAAGGCAAGTTCATAACTCGTTCCCTTCTTTTGCAACATTTTGCCATTTACAATCGTGTAACAGCGGCTGCGCGTTTGGAATTGTGAGATAAAACTTTATTCTGTGTGAATACAGAATACATATTTTGATATATGTTCACAGAATCTGTATATAGTATCTGTACTCTCTTTGAGGCTTTATAGATAGCACGTATCTGCGATATGTACTTTTAAAAACCTCTGTCGATCATTTTATCATTAAAATAGCTAGGGTATTAATTATCATTCTTCACTTGTTGCGGTTTGATAACAAGAATTATCATAAACAAGAATTGTTATAAAATTAGATAATATCATTATTATAAAATAGACATTATTAGAAATACAATAAATATAGCTTGCAAAATTGTAACTTTTTTGAATATACATATAGGTGTATATTTATTTAAAAATAGAAAGAGTTTTTCATCGATGTTTGTTAGATTGATTCAAGCGGCACGAGCGCTTCGACTAAATTCCGATTAATTTAAGCGGCAATTAACTTTATAATGCTACTTATAACATTACTATTTTGTTGACATTTAATAGAATAATTAATTTTCCGTTTAATAGAAAGAAACATTAGATTATGGAACAACTAATAATGTAATTAGAAATATTGTTAAATTAATCATTTATTAAATTAATCGAAGTTTAGTCGGAGTCACTCTTATGTCCATTTCTACCGATGTAGATTAACTTTAACCTCGGTTTAACTTACTTTTTATTCTTTTCTAGTTCTTAAAATTAGAAAAAGATAAAGAATTAATTAAGCCAAGATTAAAGTTAATCTACATTAGTAGAAATGGACATTATACCTATTTCTATCAATTAGTACAGATTAACTTTATTTTTTAATCTCGGTTAACTCAATTAAGACCGTGGAATATATCTTTCGTACGAATGCGTTGGAACCGACATATCCGACCGTTCCGCACATGATACCTAGGGCCAAGCTGAACAATGCCATGTAGCCGAAATAAAACGCCGTTTGGAAGAGACCATACATTCTGTAAAATCAAAACATCAAACGAATGTTAATGGAATTTCAAATATTTGCTAAATCGAACTACTTGCCATGAAAAACGTATATTTACTCACTTAGTTTTAAAGAAGTAGTAGTAAAAGGAATAAATGTAGACGTAACCGGCCGTCGAAGCTGCTGCAAGAAAACTCGTCCACTGCCTGCGGATGATATTTACATTGAACAAAAGAAAAAAGGCAAAGTGTACGATGCGGACTTACCATCGATAGTCTTCGGCATTCAGCAAGAAATATGTACATACAATAGTGACGCATACCGTCACTATCATGAGAATAACGAACACTAGTAACATAAAACCGTAGACGTAGTAGATCTTGTACGCCCAGAATGAGGTAAAGACGAAGTACCTGAAAGCGTCGACGGGTGTAAAGAATAACTATTAAATGAATAACTTAAGATAATATAGTGATCAATAAAGTGACTCCATACATCTCAATGAAGATCGAACCGAAGGGTAGGATTCCGCCGAACATTATGATTACTAGCGGTTCCATGAACCATGATTTCTTCTCAGGTATTGTTCGAGGCACTGCGTTCACGGGGCATGGAGCGTCCGGTGTCCCAGCGAGATTACGGCCTAGAATAGTGCCTAGCAGCGTCAGCGGTAATATCACAAATATGCAGGTACACATCACCGCAACCTGCACACGTACAATTGACGTGACCATATTAACGCGACCTGAATGCAAGGTACACGCAGCGGGAACGATCGAGTTCGAATATGCAGGCTACAAACCATGTATATGAAAGATATCGCTCTGCTAGCGTGGTAATATATGGCAATAAAATTGATGAAGAAAGCGGTGCCGCAGACCATGAGCGGCAGCATAAAAGCGCTGAGGACCATCTGTTTGATCCACACGTGTCCACCCATCCGCGCGTACAGTCCGCCACCCGTGTAACCATTGATTGGCGACGTGACGGCGTATACAAATATCACCATTGATAATATTGCACCGCGTTCCGTATACAGTTCGCCCAGCGTAGCAAAGATAATTACGCTCAACACCACCACAGTGACCTTTATACACAAAAATAGAGCTATTCACAATTTTTATTCTTTTACTTCAAGGATTTAGAACATAGAGATGATGTATGTACCTGGTAGCCTGTACCTATGAGAGCTGAGAAAAGCATAGCATGACTCGCAGGCCTAAACACGTCCTCGTGTACCTGTTTCCAGCCACACTCGTCGCCCAAATCTCTTCCCATATCGTCCATTTTCGGCATTTTCTCGCATGTCTCATATCTAGCATAATCCTTTCTCAAAGTGCGCATTAAAATCACTGCGACTTGCCCGACAAGGAAAATCACCATCATGAAGCTATTAAAGATGCTAAACCAGCGTATCTGGAAAAAAGAATAAGATTTTCACGTTTATATAATGCGTACATCGTTGCTCTTTACGTTTTGTATTTTATTATTTCAAATAAAGATGCCATACAAACTTACCCCCTGTTGAAAGAAGTTAGGATCCAGATACTTGTCGAATCTATCCTCAAACGTGATATCACTCTTTTTCCAATTGACTTCATAGCTAAAAGTTATACGCGCGTCCTGCACTAGCTTTACCCTGTTTTCGCTGGTCAAATTAACATCCACTATTTGCTTACCGTTGTATCCGATATCAAACTTTTTATGCGCCCAGATGTAATAGGAATCTGATACCGCAACTCCGTCATTGTTTTCCACCTCTCCTACAACTCCTGTAACACAATGTTTAGATGTCAGGTTCGGCCACCTCGATACACGCAATAAGAAGTACTTATGTTAATTACCCCATATTGGTAAATCATCAATATACATTTGATACCAATACTGATTCTTTATTGCGTATGCAAACGCCTTCTGGCTCTCTTCGTTTAAATTTTTCTGGCAGTATTCTGTCTTCGAGATATCCTCTGAAACATCCCATTAAACTTTCATGATTTCATACTTTATACATTTTTTGATCGAACAATACTGGTTGAACCAATTGTGTGTATCATTGTCAATTATAAATATAAACCGATGTATAAATGTATACCTTTAAATTCAATGTCTAAGCCACTGGACATTAGCTCGATGCCTTGTAGAGCCTCTGCTAGAGTCTCGTGGTAATGCTCGATGAAAGACTTGGTGCCTGGACAAAAGGGTAGGGTGAAATAATCGTACGTCTCTTGAGGATTGTGATACGGCCCTACAGTGTTCATCCATAGTAGAACCTCTTCGCCATCCTCGTACTGAAAATAAACACAATATGTCTATGTTTAAAATACTCCCAGCTGATCCATGTCACATTCTGAACTATAGCATTTCATAAGGGAAAAGAGTTGAAATAAAGCTACATTGTGGAATCAAGACCAGAATTCATTACTGGCAATTAGGCACACTACTGATAAACGCTTTTTCTTGATACATATCAACTAGAGCCGATATTGTGTTGAAGCGGCAACGGAGTGCAAATAGACGGAGATCGAGAGAGACGTAGGGAAAGGGACAGCATAAAGGGAGAGAGATAGCATAAAGACGTGCGCGGCGCGGCGTTTGGCATTTAAATGCCAACAGTAGGCCGCTGTTGCGAAATGACATTCCGTGCCGGAGCGACGCCGCGCGTCGTGGCGCCGTCAGCCTAGCGGGTGGTATACTCACGACGTGATTGTGCTCGTCGGCGCTGGCCGCGGGCGCGAGGAAGCCGAGCGCCAGAAGGCAGAGCAACTGCCATTCCCGACGAAGCATGCTTGTCCGTTCCTGAACGATGAGGCGCGTCGACGATCGGCCGGACGCCCTTTATGCGTACGCACGAACGAGAGATGATTCCACCTGCAGCGAGACGCGGCGACGACGGACAATCCTCATATAAATTCGTGATGTGTGCCGTGCGCGTAAGCGGCCAAGCGGTGTGACAACACATGCGGGGGAACAAACCAGAACAAACACGGGGACGCACGGTGACGGACGGACAAGTATCTGGGACTATACCGGGAGTACCGGGACCCGGAACGATGTATTATAGGAGTTTTCCATTTATTGACACAAGTCGACACACACGTCATTCTTATCTTATCTTTCTTAGCATCCGCTGGTCACTATACTCACTACGCCGCTGACCGCGGCGTGATTTTATCTTGCCGCCTCAAGGGGCTCAAGGCGCATTCTTAACTCTTTCCCTTCTTTTGCAACATTTTACAAATTGTGTGGCCTGGCTACGCATTTAGAATTGTGAGATAAAATTTTATTCTGATATAATGTCCACAGAATCTGTACAGTATTAGGTATCTGTACTCTCTTTGAGGCTTTATATAGATATAATTATAACATGTCGCTGGTCACTACTCACTATAAATATACATATACATGTACACCGCTGACCGCAGCGTGATTCTATCAATTGCATCTATAAATTTTTAAAAAATTCTCTGTCATTTTATCATTCAAATAGGATATTAATTATCATTCTTCACTTGTTGCGGTTTGATGATAAGAATTATCATAAACAAGTTGTTATAAAATTTATATAGATATATATATAATAATTATTATAAAATAGAAATTATAAATACAATAGCTTGCGAAATTGTAACTTTTTTGAAATTTTAGGTGGATTTATTGAAAAATAAGAAGAAAGTTTTTCATCGGCGTTTGCTGGGTTAAATTCAAGCATCACGACATTCAGCGCTTCGACTAAATTCCGATTAATTTAATTAAGCGGCGATTAACTTTACAATGCAATATTATTACTATTTTGTTGACATTTAATCTAGAATAATTAATTTTTCGTTTAATGGAAGGAAACATTAGATTATGGAACAACTAATAATGTAATTAGAAATTTTATTAAACTAATCAAATGATTAAGTTAATCAAATTGTTTAGTCGGAATCACTCTTATGTCCCTATTTCTATATTAATTAATACAGATAATTAACTTTATTTGATCTCGGTTAACTCAGATATCGCGCGTTATCTCTGTTAACCCTAATCAGTCACACCTCCCGAAAATCCCGTAATGGTCACACTTGGGTGGAATCCACCCAAGCGTGTTTGCAAGTGTATAAAAAATTGTAGGTGACCTTTAAAAAAAAAAAAAAATATTTTGTTGTAGTTTAAGTCTTCCTTAAAAAGACTGTATAGGTTTGATTTGCAAAAAATTAATTTAACATATGTAAAAAAATAGCCCATTTCCATTGGTTTACTGGGTCGTTTTCGAAGTCAAGAAAACGCTTGGGTGGATTTCACCCAGTGTGACTGATTAGGGTTAACTTTTGTCTTTTTATAGTTCTAAAAATTAGAAAATGATAAATAAGTAAATTGAGCTAAGATTAAAGTTAAAATCCACATTGATAGAAAATAGACATATTATAGCTGATTATTTGAATATATTCCAAAGACGTCACACTTTTTGTGTTTTTTCAAGGAATCGTTAAATTCTAAAAAATTTTTAAGAAGAAAACCTAAAAATAATAGTCTAAGAGCTGACGACACTTTTGGCCAAGTGATTTTATAAAACACGATTTTTCGTTTTAATCTGCGTGGACGACTCTCCTTCGATAATCCGAACACCTGGCTGGCCGTACCTGGCGCGTTTAGAAGTACGCAGGTGAGAAAAAAAAACAGATTTTCAAGTCATAGTATAAGTCTTAATTTTTATCGGATATTGATATGGTCACTCAGGAACATGCAAATAAATTGCCAGTTCGATTGCTCGGGGGAATTTCAATAATTTTTTTGAGATGTTGCCACCAAAATTTTTATTTGGTTTCTTTTGGGTGGCATGTGTTAGCACTATACTTGTTACTAAAAAACCCAGCTTTTATAGTATGACTTAAAAATAATTATTTTTAATTATATTTATAATTAAGCCTGGCGACTAATGGTCTATGACTTGAAAATCTGTTTTTTATCACCATGAGCTCTCCTACTATAACAACAATAAGGAGGGAAGTTTTTCAATAAACTATATATATGTATATGTAATAAAAAAATTGTAATTAATCTTTCCTAGTAAGAATAAATATTCGTAAAAAGAATTTTAATTAACATTCAGAAATAGCTAGGTCGTATAAAATAAATTATCTGGTGTAATACAATATAATATAGATAATTATTCTTATTTTTTATTTTATTTTCTATTTTCTTATTTTTGCCGATTTGAAGACGGAGCTCTTTCTTGCGCATGTGTCGTCGGTCACTATAGCTACCAAATACAAACGTCACCACGACCACGACCCACGACCCACGTCGAGGATCTCGCCGGGCTGTCATAAATTGTCAATTTGTCACGAACGATTAGCGGTATTTCGACACATGGCGACAAGTAATATAGACGTGATTCTGAGCCAGCTGGGATGGCAGGACGGCTTCCGAATTCCCGTAGCCAACGAGGAAAACAAACGTCTAGAGGAAGAAGTAAAGCAACCCGGAGATTTTCTTCGGCTAAATCTTTTCAACCTCTCGGTCAAGCTGCGATTGACTCAATTGGCGATTAATTCAACCGGCAGGATTGCTTGCAGCAAAATTTCTAAACGACTCGTTATTCCTAAATCTAATCTTTCTTTCTATAAATGTTAAAAAATTAATAATTCTATTTGTGTTAACAAAATACTATAATATATTATTCTTTGATGAGTTAATCGCCGTTTAAGTTAGTCGGTGCTTAGTCAAAATCACCATTATGCGAGTAGTTCTTTTCTCGACTCATTTTAGAAGAGTTGACCGCTATTGAAACAGTTCTCCACGAAATTCTCCGCAAAAATATGATAATACAAGTTACTTTAAATGATTTTGACAATGATGAACAAATGTGCAAAATAAATTCGATATAGTCGTTTTTCTATTTATTGGAATAGAAAATCGCAATTGTGAGATCTTATAATAATAATAAGCATTAAATATGTTCGCGAAATAACGATAACATCAATGAGTACAGATCTCATTAATGAGTAAAGATTTCGTTCTAAGGCAACTTGGACTTGCGTAATTATTATACTAATTAAACGTAAGCAAGAATCGTTTTCAGAACGTTTTATATACAAATAAAGATTTTCATGGTTTTTCGAACGTATATATGTATGTATTATGTATCACGATTGGGTATCTTTATACTTATTTATTATGACAGAATAATTATTATAAGTAAATAGGGATATGCAATCTTCTGGGTCAAACGTTTGACTGGGTTAACAGTTTTAGTATGGCCGTTTGAGTGGAAAAAGTATATTAATTCACATAAAAACAATATTAATCTACAAAGCTCCAGCTTGATCGAAGATGGCATCCCTATTTACTTGTGAGAATCACTTATTAGTCAGTTTCATTTATTATTAATAATTATCATGATATTATTAATAATTAATTATCACATCTAATAATTATTAGATCGAATAAACCGCAATTTACTTTAGCTAATAATTCATTTTATGCTTATGGAAGAATTTATAAAGGCAAGAGGTAATCGCGGGATTGTTAGGGCTTTAACTAAATTCCGATTAACTTAATCAGCCGATTAATTCAGTCGGCAGAATTGTTTAAAGCAAAATTTTTAACTATTGTATATAATTCGTTATCCTTAATCTTTTTTCATATGTTAAATAAAAAATAAATAAATAAAATATATATCGTCTTACACTGCGAAGATCTTTTATAGCTTAATTAATATTTTTGTGAATTTATATACTTTTTCCACTTAAACTGCGCACCGATTATTTGTCGGTGCGCAGTTTACAGTGCTTGAAATACAGTTTTTCGCTGGAACAGTATAAATTCAACATATATTTAAATCGATAATCGATTTAATTTTTTAATGCTAATAAGCATCCTTTAAATCCCAGGCAGGATTCGAACCTGGACCTTCCTCCAATCCCTCCGACAGTAAGCTAACGAGAGATCCAACAGACCGCAAGACGACATAGTCTCTATACTTATAAGAATCACTTATATGTGTATTAGTCAAGGTTTCACTTATCATTACTGTTTATTTACGTCACCTAAAGACGCGTCTTTTTAATATTTACTGGTTATTGCGATAAATATCATTACATGTCTCATTGTCAGTGGTCGAATTAGATAAATAAAGACGCCTGTTATTGGAGAGAGAGGTCCAAGTTCGAAAAATATCACTTTGGCTAAGGTAATTCTTTTCGTAATAAATTCTTTACAATTATTTAAAAGGATGCTTATTAAATAGCATCAAAAAGTTAAATCGTTATTTAAATATGTTAAATTTACTATTCCAACAAAAAACTGTGATAGATAATCGGCGCGCAGTTTAAGTGAAAAAATATATATAAATTCACACAAAAATAATATTTAATACAAAACATAATACAAAGCTTCAGGTTGATCGAAAATGGCATATATTATATATCTCTATTTACTTGTGAGAATTACTTATTATTTATAGTAATTGTCATATCTATAATAATTAATTAATACATCCGAATATTCATTTTAATTACATACTTTATTATATAAATAAAACATATGGAAAAAAATAATTACATCGCACGATAATGAATCAAAAAATTTAATTTAATTAAATGATTTAATTTAAAAGTAAGTATGAACATCTTAGACACATTTGTATGGTCCGAACAGGTGGCTAGAAAGACAAAGCACAAGATCTCGTTAAACGGAAAATTGGAGAGCCTCGAAGAACGGTTGAAGATGATTAAGAAGCATGCCAGCGATTTAACCGTGCGACATGACTTTAATCAGAAGCTGCTCTCTGAACATTCGGTCCAGCTGGAGACAGAGGATCACCTCTACCGATTGAGCGGCAACACCGAGTCGTCGCTTCGCCAAGAGGCGCGTGAATTCGAGAAAGAATGGACGGACGTGAATCGCAGAGTATCGAGCGTGGAGAAGGAGCTGCTTAGGATGATGAGAAAACTGGCCGAAGCGAAACAGATGGTCCAGTTTGACGAGGATAGTTTACGCAAGTGGGAGGAGATGCTTTCGCGGAAGGAGGAGGATAATCAGTTGATAGAAGAATACATGAAGCAGGATACGCAGAAATACAAGGTATATACATAACAATTACGGCGTACGATAAAGATATTGTACGTAGATGATGATCAAAGACGCCAGGAATGCGTAGAAATATTCCTAGAAAAGCATTACGAGAAATTATTCTAGTTAACTCGAGATAGTATAAATAGATACTTGATTTCGTCGTTTTATTTTATTTTTTCTAGAAGAAAATATATTTAGAATAAATTAGAAATACTAGAGAAATTGTTAAACCAGGAATTTCCTTAAATATTTAACTTAAAAATATTTAATTTTTTACTAATTTGCCTATATTAATTCATATATTTGTTTTGACAAGTTCTAGGATCTATAAAATTGTTTATAATTTTCTAAAATGTTTGTGCAATACAATATTAGGTGATGCTGTACTGCGATGAAACACTGAAAAAATTATAAAGTTGGAGTTTAATGATAATAAAAATAAACAAAAAATTCCAGAAACTAGATTTCTCTATATGAGTTGAGAAGTTTTAATTGTCGTGTGTGATATATAATTATAGAATACAATTTGATCTTTAGGAATTAGAGCAGAAACGGCAGAAACTCAGCATGGAACTTGAGACTTATCGTCAAGCTATTGTCAAAACCGTCAGCGAGGTACAAGAGATGGAGATCGTTCTGGACCGCACAGCGAAACTGTACATGGAAGCGTTAAAGGAACGCAGACAGATGATAAATCAGTGGACGCAAAGCGTCAACGTTCTGCGCCAAAGAGACAACGATATACAGAATAGTCTAAAAGTATGAACGATGTCTTTCTCCAATTTTGCGTCGAGTATTATAAGTTACAAATCATTGCAGGAAATCGAAACGTTGCGAGAGATCGGCAGGGAGAAAAAGAATAATCTCGAAGAAGTAGAACAATTTTTAAAGGATCAAGTTGTGAACAACAAGCAGTTGGAGGAGTTGATTAAACGATCGGAGAAGAAACTTGGTGTAGTCCAAGAAAAACAGCGCAAAATCACGGAGGCGATTGATATCTACGGCATCGAGGTGAAGGCAACAGAAGAAAGTTTTAGATTATATTTTCTATAAAATTATAAATTTAGTTTTGCATATTATTACATGCTAATTTAAATATAACGGCCATTGATTACTTTATTTTTTTAAATTTTACTGAATAATAATGTGTTTATCGCTAATTATCGAGACAGCTTCATACTCAGAAGAAATTAGTGGGGGATTTGGCACGTCGTATACAACAAATCCGGGCCAATACAAAACGCAAAAGAATCGAGATTGAGAACAAACATATAAAGGTGGACAATTGTAAGAAGCGAATCAATGATTTAACGTTGACTTTAGAAGAGATTAAGAGTCAAAAATTAAATGTTGAAGAGAGAACGAAGCGTTTGGAAAAAATGATCGAGGTACATTTCTATTACTATGTTCAACTATTGTAGTATATATTTCTGTTATATTACAATATTATTAGGAGGAGAGAAATCAATTCTCGAACTGCTAACAAATCGTAAAAAGAAAATTGATTTCAATGTAATATCTATCATACCATTGTCTTTGAAAGAGTTGTAGCTCATTGAAATTTGTTTCAGCACGATGAGAAACGAAAATCCTTGATCGTCAAGGAATTAAATCGACTGCAAGGCGCGATTTTACGTGCAACGAAGAAGATTGTAGAATTGGAGAATGAACGAAAGATCCTGCAGATGGAAATGCAGGGCGAAAACAAGAAAGTTGATCTGCTCAAAACCTTGCTTACGAAGGAGAACAAACTTCTGGGGGAGAAGAAAGAGGCTCTTTATCAAGTGGACTTCAATTTGCAGAAGTGCGAGATGAAACTCGAACGGATCAGAGGACACGAGCGCGACAAGAATGAAACCGAAAAGAAGCAGGCGAGAATTGAAGAGCTTCAAGATGTACTGAAAGAGAAAACAGCCACGTCTAAATTGCTGCAAAATCAGATTGTCAGTTTGGAGGTAAGGTCTATTACATTAAAAAAAATTTTTTTTATTAATCTAAGAAAGATGAAATCGACCAAAAAAATTAGAAAATTTAATGAAGTAAAAAAACTTGCTCAAAGAAAATATTCTTCCCGGTTTTTTTTATCTGCAGCACGATATGAGAAAAGTGTCTAGTTGCTTATCGAGTGAAAACGATGAGCTCGAACGGTTACGGAGCAAAAAGCAGGATCTATTGTTGCTGTTAGACGGGGGCGAAAAGCGACTGAAAATCGCGCAATCCCGGAACGAGGAGAGACAAGTGAAAGAAAATATAATGCGCCTTCGAGTGTCGCAGCTTGAGAGAATGACATCGAACGTGAGCGGTAAAGTGTACGATTTGGAGAAGTACCGCCTTCATCTCGAAGCTGTGAGTCATTTCCTGATTTAGTTACCTGATTTTGTTAGAATTAATGAGATTAACAAGAACATCAGTCTAATAACAAAATATTCTATAACATGAAATCGATTATATTCGGTATCATAGTAAATTACAAAGTCAGATTATCTCTATTTAACATATTCATTCATTCATCTTTGCTCGCAGGCGCTTAAGGAGCGTGCAACAGAGATCGCGGCACAGAAAGAGGCGCTCGCCGTGCAGAAGAGGGTCGCCGGCAATGACTGTTCAGAACTACGCACTGTTATTGCTGAGAGAAAAAGCAGGATAGGGCAGTTGCAAGCGCGATACGACAGCGGTGTCGCGACGATGGGTGCCACCCCGGATGGAGCGCCGATGAGCACCGCGTACTTGAAGATACAGAGCGCTCAAGAGCGGTACATGCTGCGAGAGCAAGGCGACAAGCTGGACGAGGCTATCAAACGAACCGAGCAGGAGATACGTAGCATGGAGAACACATTGCGGGTGGTAAATGTATGTAACGACAAGTACAGGGATAGTATGAGCGCGGTTGACCAGGATGGACCTGAATGGA
The DNA here is from genome assembly GCA_035220615.1 of Leptothorax acervorum. Classification (NCBI taxonomy): domain Eukaryota; kingdom Metazoa; phylum Arthropoda; class Insecta; order Hymenoptera; family Formicidae; genus Leptothorax; species Leptothorax acervorum. The sequence goes on along the minus strand of JASTWQ010000654.1, from coordinate 70,458 downwards.
CGGAACAGAGAAAGCTCGACGCACAGATGCATGACGCGCGGCAGAAGCTACTGCAAAAGCAGATGCAGCTGCAACAATTGTTCGAGGAACTGCAGGTACTGTCGCGTGCATAGGAGCTTTTTGTACTTATCAAAACGTCGACACGATAAAAAATAAAAAAAAAATGTTTATCAGAATATGAAAAATAGAAGCTGTATGTGTTTGAACAAAGGAATGACGGTAATAGATCTGAAACGTAAAAACTATGACAAAATTTTATTTATATTTTGTAAAGCATAAAAAATCTCTATTCGTCTGTTGCAAATAATACGTCTGTTAAATATTTAGCTTGTGCAAGATACTATAAAATTAAATATAAAGGATAAATTCAACTAATAGTAATAAAATATAGAGAATCAATATTCTCCAATTTTATTGTACAGAAAGCGCAGAACGATTATACTCAATTGCTCGACGATATCGAGAAAGCAAAGGAAGAAAAGGAAAATAAGGAACGTTACTTGTCGGGTATCGAGAAACAGACGGCGGAACAAGGAGAGAAGATATCGAGAGCCGACAAGAGCCTCCGAAAGGCACAAAAGGAAATACAAAATTTATATATCTCTAAAAGGGACGACACCGTACTTCTGCAACAGGTAGATAACAAATAATAAAAATCTGCCATTAATACATGCCCTTTGACGATTTTATCTCGAGATATTTTCCAGAGAGAAGTGGAACTGCGAGAGCTTCAAGAACAGAACGCGCTAGTTCTTCAAGACATCGCGGAGTTCACGATTCGTCATGTGGAAGCTGAAGCGTATGTTAAGAAATTGCTGATGGCCAAGAACATCGAATTACCATGCTTTCCCCCATCAATTAGATCGCCTATGAGTCCTTCCGGTAGTTCCATAGGCTCAATAGATCAGCCTTTGAAGAGCACGAGCCGCATGAGCGTCTTTACGTCGTCGAGGGAGAGCATCGGCAGTATAGTTAAGATAGAGCCGCAATTTGGAGAATGTACGTGTATTTATAAGATTAGGAATTATTGCTAGGTGATATCCTAATGGATATCACTTAAATGTCATCATTGTTTTTAGATTTTTACATTGTCGAAATAGTTGGAAGAAAAAAATTTATTAATTAATTTCTGATAATTGATTTTTCATAAAGATAAACATAGAATTTTCATCAAATCTGAATAAAAAGACGTACTAATTCATATTCCATTTGATTTTTAGCAGCAAGTAACGCATCGAGGAAAATTACAAAGCGTGATTCGGCATCCAAAGAATCTCTCGCTTTGCCGAAACGGTCTACTATTGTACATGAAAAACAACAATCACGGAAAAAATCATGATAATTTTGATAGCGTAATAATTAAAATTGGGCAAACTTCATCTACATGATTGTCAAAGCATAGCTTTTTTCCTATTCCATCATCTATTTCCTAGTGAAAATTTTTCTCAGAATTCTTCATATATAACTTTATAACTTTTTAGATAATTTCTCAGATTTTTTAATACGAATTGAAACACTTCAGAAATGTTGAAAAAATCTACATCTTTTTAAAAATTATATAAGTATGTGAATATCTTGAACACAGACTAGAAGTCAGTGATCTTGAAATATTCTAAGATTTCTCATTTTATAATTTCCGAAGAAAACTTATAAAATCTAGAGAAAAAGTTTAAGGTATTTGTTTAGAAACCTTCATAAATTTAAAATATGAAAAATTCTTAGAAATATGAGAATTTTTTTCACCAGGGTTTAGAACGAGAAAAATTAACGTTCGTGATAATGTGTAGCTATTATATCAAGTAAGTTGTATTAGGCGATTTTTGGCGTGACTCTGGTATAAGGTACCAAAATGTACCAAACTGCACCAGAACCAATAGCAATCACCGATAGCAACTTTGGTATATGTGTCTCGTAACCATATTACAAAGTCCGCCGTTTTAAAACGTCTAGGCATTTTATAAAGTGCGGCCACATTCTCAAATCATGCTTGAAAATGAAATGTTTTACAATCTGGCTAAGAATTTTAGTAGTTTTATAAAATGCTACAAGCGACCCGCCACATTGTCAAACGCAATGATTTGTACATCCGTTTTAGATTCTGGCTAGTTCAAATTAAGAACTTCTCGTCGCCAGCCAATAATTAAAAACGTATAATTTTTAAAATCGGCCCAACTGGCCATGTTAAATAATAAGATGTTATCTAGAATATAGAATTTATAGCGAAAAATATTACCACATGCCTCAGTGGTCGAATTGGGACGACGCCTGCACGGAAAGCGGGAGGTTCCAGGTCAACCCCTGGTTCAAACCCTGGCTGGGGTAATATTTTTCGCAATAAATTCTAAATTCTAGATAACATCCTATTAATAAACACGGCCAGTTGGGTCGATTTTAAAAATTACTACGTTTTTAATTATTGGCTTGCGACGAGAAGTTCTTAATTTGTTTTATTCTATAATTATAATGTAATATAATATACATTGATTATTTACCGATGAAAAGTCACATCTTCCGCCATACCAAGGTCTTTCATACAGATACAGCATGTTTTTGCCATTATTTCCTCTTATTTGAATTGTCGCATCAGCTGAATTTATGTGTGCACGTCAATGCACCTTCCCCTCCAACTGCCTTTCATCTACTGACGAGGTGACGAGGTGACGTCGACCGTCTGATCGGTCTGATCCTAACCTTCGCGATCCATGTGCTCAAAGTTTGTCGGCGAATAAAATACTCGTATAGAAGAGAGAGAGCATTGCTCACAGGATTCAATATAATTTCCAGATGTCTGAATTAACAGAAGTTGAGAGTAATAAAAGTTTCGGAGGATGGCAGAAGGTATATACACACAACAGGTAAATATATAAAATATATGATTTATACAAAAGATAGTTATATCAGTAATCCCTACAAAGAATTTGTTCCTGAATTTATTTTGTTATTAAAGTATTTGAATTTCGCATGTATTGACAAAGTGATTGCGATTTTGACAGTACAGAATTGGGATGCAAGATGAGATTCGCTGTTTACATACCACCCCAAGCTGAGACGGAGTCAGTAGCGGTTATCTTCTGGTTATCCGGTCTCACATGTACCGAGGCTAATTTTAGTCAGAAATCCGGGGCGCAGCAACACGCTGCGAATCACGGTGTGCTTCTTGTCATACCTGACACTAGTCCAAGGGGGTTGAATATTCCTAGAGAAGATGACAGTTACGACTTGGGTACTGGTGCTGGATTCTATGTAGATGCGACGTGCGAACCATGGAAAAAGAATTATAGAATGTATAGCTACATTACCAAAGAATTGTCAACGTTGATCCATAAAGAATTTCCAACTTTACCATCTAAACAGTCCATAATGGGCCATAGGTATATAAAAAAAAATCCTTTGATGGAACTTAATCTTGGAATATAATCTTCAAAATGCTTCTTCTTTCCTCTTTTTTAGTATGGGAGGACATGGCGCTTTGATTTGTGCTCTTAAAAACCCTGGGATGTTCAAAACTGTCTCAGCTTTTGCGCCTATATGTAATCCAATCTTGTGCCCATGGGGAAAAAAAGCCTTCAGAGAATACCTGGGAGGATCAGAGGATAATGCCGCATGGAAAGAATGGGATGCCACAGAATTGGCAAAAAAACATAAGGGTCCACTTTTGGACATTTTAATCGATCAGGTCCTAATAATTTTTAATTATATCTCTGACATATGTTTATATCTAATTTACTTTAGTAAATTTATTTCTTGAATCTTTTGATTTAAACGATTCTAATTCTATAACGAAAATTTGACCATTTAGGGCAAGGAGGACCAGTTCCTGAAACAAGGCCAGTTATTACCAGAGAATCTACTAAACGCTGCGAAGGATAATGGTGTCGCGCTTACTCTCAGATTTCAGGATGGTTATGATCACAGTTACTATTTTATAGCTACATTTATTGAAGATCACTTTAAACATCATATGAAATATCTTAAAGACTAAGTCTGTCCCAAAATTATTGTTAAAAACATTGGGACTTTGATATAATTTACATTTTTATGAGATTTGTTTTTCATGTTTTTTGGAGATTATATTGAAATAAATTTTTAAAAAATATTAAAAATATTCGCAATTTTCAGTTTTGCATGGATGATATTAATATTTTATTATTTTTTCAAGGGAGGTAATAAATTTCTCTATATTATCATATATATAAAAATGCAGTATAAATAATAGATGTATATAATGCTATCTAAATTTTTATGTTTTTTAGCAAATCCCTTCCACTCAAAACTTTACAATCGTTTTCAAAACTTTACAATTTATGCGCAAAATATGCCGTATACAATATAATAATTGAAATCTAGATTAAAAAAAAAAAAAAAAAAGTATCATTGTGATCTTCGAGGTTCCCGGAATTCATGCCAGAGAGTCAGCAGGGGCTCCCGTTTTTGCCAAATATTAGCATTTCCCCACGCTTGCCAGAATCTGCAATTTTCAGAAAAGAATTATGATGCGATTTATATCACTATCTGCTGATCTCTTGATTTATATCTCTTGACGAATAGCGAAATTATTTTAGTAGAAAAATTAGCTAGCATTACTTAAATCTATAAAATAATGAGTATTTACGTTGACATTTTTCATTTTTTAAGTTCACTAAGGTACAGTTGCGCAATATATATATGTAATAGAACTCACATTCCAAATAACGCGCCACCTAAGTGCGCAGCATGATCGAAATATTTCCATCCTAACATGCAACCGATAACGTCCAAGGTCATTATTCCTTTGATTGCCTAAGTAAAAAATATAATAAATATAATAAACGCGATTATATCACGGAAGAATATATATTATTTTTATGTTTACGTTCATTATTAAAATTTGAAGAAGATGTGATACGTAGTACGTACCATACCCGCGGTAAATGTGAGCATAGGAAGGAAAATGATACTGAGCCGTAAATCAGGATATTGTGTGCAAAGAAATCCGAGAACACCCATAATCGCTCCGGACTGAAATAAAAACAATTATTAAAAGTTGAAATTTTTTTATATAATGATAGATATAATAAAAAATGCATTAGACATATAAAAAAAGTAAAATTTATGTATTTTCAGAGAATTTTCGAAATATCTACAATATATGAAGTATTTGTTACTATAAATTTTCAAAATAAATTTAGTTACCGCTCCTAGAGAAAGGCCTGGCACTCCCATCATAGTTTTATACACATGACTAGCGAAGCTGGAAATCACACCGCTCGATAAATACAGAGCCAAAAATTGCTCTTTCCCCAATGTTGTCACAGCTATTGTGCTGAAGCTGTGCAACACATACATGTTCGCAGCCAGATGAAATATGGAGTAATGTGAGAAGGTGGAGAGTACCATGGACCAGCATGACACACCTTACATGAAAATTATCCTGACGTTCATGATAATTCAGAAGCAAAATAATGTTTGCGAGTTTTTACATCAATTGCTCAAGACGATGGTATCACTTACTGGAAGCCGGATTGGCACAGAAATAGCGCACCATTGTCGTCTGCAGTGCCGGCACTCGCCAAGCTAAGAATATAACCGCGTTTATAAAACATATAGGCACAAACATCTTCTGTCCTTCGGTCAAGTTTCGCCACCATGTCTCCATTTCGCTCCTCCATCCTGTTCGCTAACCGATACATTATTATACATATATATTAAAGTATCTACTGAATGTTTTTCCAAACAATACGTACGTTAACTCGAAACTGCCTGTAACGATGGATCAGTCTATATGTCTGACTTCTTATACGTTCGTACTCCCAAATTGCAGCACCCACTATGGAGGCTCCGCTAAACTAATGATACAAAAATGTAAAATATTTATAAATTGTTTACTTGAAAAAGTACTACCTAGAAATTTATAAGATATCTATAAGCATCACATTAAATTCTATTTTTAATATCATTAACTATTTTAAAGTAAAAAGAAAAAAGGAAATTAGTGATGCTTCTTTCTTTATTATCGTTAATTTTTTAGTTCCTTTTTTACACACACAAATGGAACAGTACAATTTGTTATCACAGTTGCAAAATCTGTTGTTAATTCTATTTAAAAAAAGCCGTATTTATTTACCATAATGGTGAAACCAAGATGTTTCCATAGTCTCGTAGGAGGTATAGTTCCAGTCTCGATATGAACATTAGGAAAAGGAGACTCTGGTTTGAAGGAGATCTGCGACCTCTTTAAATTTCTTATCTGTCTATACTGTAGTACTTGCATTTTGGGCTTGTAGTATTGCGCAGTTGTAAAGACACTAAAATTCCACAAATACACTTATATTTTATATAGCATATATTTCAGTTGTAATAAGTATCATAAATTATTATATATAATTGTACAATATGATTTTTAGTAGAGCATCTCTGCTTTAGAGGGTATTAAATAAAGTGGAAATGTGATATAAATAGAAATATGATATGATGTGATCCAATCTAATATTTTACTAATTTATACTCTTTATGGTACATGACATAGAAATACCCTTCATTATATCTCTAGCCATTTAATAACAAAGTAACATCATTAATGAGTTATCAATTATCTAATGGCTTGTCACCAACTGAAAAAAATTTTTATATAGTCTACTGAGAAGATGGGAATATTTTTATAATTTTATTGTACATTCGATAAGAAAGCATAGACTTATGTCATTTTAAATTCATCTCCTGAAGTATGGATGTGCTTCAAAAGATATAGATCAAGGATCATTCCACATCAATAAATATAAGAAATCATAAGATAATTTTATATTGAAAGAGAATACGTTATATTTCTTTCTGGGATAATCTTTGAGTCAATCTTGCAGAAAGTTTCATCATAATTTTTTAGGTGGGACATCTTAGTTACTTTAAATCTTTAAGGGACTTAATTTCTAAAGGATCTTTAGAAATGTTAATTTTTAAAGGCAACAAAAAAAAGATACGTGAAATAAGGCAAGAAATTTCAAAAAGTAAATAGTCTTATACTAGAAACTAAAAATTCGTCACACCATCTGTTCGCCGTGTCGCCCAAACGTAAAAGCGTCCTGACCGTCATGCTATCGGAATTTCCTGTGCGTTTGCAGAATGCATAAATATTCCATGTACGCGAAATCAGCGAAATTTTCTTCACGCAGGATCCAGATAACCTCTCATGCCACTCATCTGATCGCGGCCGAGCGAATCACCGAAGTGACGTTGCTCCGAGACCCGAGTGCTCCGATTCACGTCGATATCTCACGATCGTTCCGCCACCGCGAGATAATCGACTTATCGACTCCAGTCGCCGGTGAGTGGTGACGGCGATGACGGATGACGACGATGGCGTTCCGCGCGACGTTCAGCGCGATGGCGGGCGTGCGGCGTTTGACGTGAGAGTGCCGGGTGGTGCCGGGGAAGACGAAGAGAGCACAGCAAAATAGTCCGAACTCCGAAAATACTGCGACGACAATGGCGGACGAGGAGCTACCAGCGGGATGGGAGAAACGCCTCAGCAGATCGACCGGTACGTCGTGATCGACGGATTTTCGCGCGAACATGATCGATCGCCACGTCGAGTCGCGAATTTCGCTGCGGGGGCCGGTAGCCGCGGTTCCCCGTTCCGTTTTCACCGGCGCGAGGCCGCGGGCCTCCGGCTCCGCGACGTATGGCACTTCGCCGACGTTTCGTCGACGCCGATCAATTCACCGTGGTCGAGGGAGACGCGCTCGATACTCGCCGAGGTCCTCCGACGGTCCTCGTCGCGTCCTCGACGCGATCGTGCTCACTGCTCCGATCGCGATTGATAGAATTTTTAGACGGCGAAAGATCGAACGCCGGGTATGGCTGCTGGAGACAGCATCGGTCGCATTTCGTCCGGGATTCTGCCGGGAAAACTTGGAAAATATCCCACTCGTCATCAATTAATTTTTTTGCTGACATTGCCTATCGATTCGTTGAACTTGAACTTTTTGCGAGCTTGCGAAAAAAACTTGCGGGGATGTTGAATTAATTGCCTCATTAATCACATAAAATTTTCAAGCATCAACTTATAATGGAAAAATATAGTTCTAGTTCAGTCTAATTTATTTCTATTTCTGATCTAATTGTAAGTCAGTTTTTTTTGAAAATTGCAAGTATATGCAATTTTGTCCTCAAGCTTCTTGAACATAATCATAATACTTATCGAGTATAGTGTTGAGTATGTCAAGTTCTGCCTTATATGAACACAGCACAAAAGTACTTAATATTTAATATTTAGGTTTTTATCTCAAATGGATGAAATTGTTATAGGTCAACACTATTATTTAAATATTTATACCAAGGAAAGTCAGTGGGATAGGCCAGATAAACCTGCGGATCCATCTGGTAATGGCAAGGCAGACGGACCTGAAGAAGTGCAATGCTCTCATCTACTTGTGAAACATTCAGGCTCTCGACGACCTTCTTCCTGGCGAGAGGAGAATATTACTAGGTCGAAGGAAGAAGCTCTCGAGATGGTTAAATGTAAAGCTTTACAATTTTCCATCATTGATAAGTTTATTCATTATTGCATTGTTCATGTAGAATATTTTTGTCTGTTTCTATGTTTGTTTCGTTGCATCACAATTCTAGGGTAGGATAAAGCTTCTATATTTTGTTACAATTGCAATTTTTATAGAGGAAAAGGTTTTAAGTTACTTTCACTATGAAGATGTTTATTTTTGAAACTTATTTATTATTGTTACTATTTGAGATTTCTTCTAAGATACTGCAATATTACGATTTGTTTATCTCCAGTTACCTTGGAATTAAATTCATGTTTTGTAGACTTTATCCTTATCAAAGTAGAATATTCTCCCTAAATTTTTAATGTCAATGTGGGGTAGCAAATTTGGGAATTGTACTTGATAAGCAACTGCTCTAGCGCTAGGCTATTTAGCACTTTCTATTGTTGCTGCGATTACCATAAGGAAATATCATGTGTTAACAGCTTATAGAGAACAAATCGCATCTGGCAAAGCGACGTTCGCTGAACTCGCCTCCAAGTACAGTGATTGCAGTTCAGCAAAGCGCGGCGGCGACCTCGGACCTTTTAGTCGGGGCGCGATGCAGAAGCCCTTCGAGCAGGCGGCATTCGCGCTGAAGGTTGGCGAGCTGTCGTCACCTGTGCACACAGATAGCGGAATTCACATCATTCAACGGATTGCATAAGCCAGCTCAGCCTGAAACGAATTGCCGATACTTTGCGAGAAATCGCTTTCTCTCTCTTTCCATCTCTCTCTGTCTTTTAATCTTACCGTTTATAAATTTATGCCAATGGTGTTCTCCCAACATTCTATATACTGGCTGTTGTGGTATACTTATCAAGTCAGCATTTGAACTTTATGCTTATTTGAAATCACAATTTCAAAGGGCATTTCTTTAGGCGTATTTTTATCTTTAGTGTTTTTTTATAAATATAATTCCGCTTTGCAATAAGATAATTAATGATGCAATCATGAGGAAATTAAGCATCATTAGCATTTTAAAGACAGAATTACATGTAACAATGTTATCATATAAAAGCGACGATATACCCTCTCCCAATATTAGAAGAAATAATATTTGAGTATATATTTCTTGACGAATGTCATTATCTTACCGCAGAATGTGTTAATATATTAATGTTAATTGTCTTCCCTGACCTGATGGAAGTTAAAATACTGGCTACACGATAATATTACTGCAATAATTCTGTTTATTATTGCAATTAGAGCGAAATCGAAATCACACAAAATATAAAAAATATTTCAATGCAGTATAATATTTTTAGTAATTAAATCATGATATTGTAATATTTATTGCATGTTGATTGACTAACTCCAATAGTAAAGTTTCTTATTGTATTTTGTGACTAAATTGTATTTTGTAAATCCTAACTGATTTGTATTCAAATGATAAAGATTCATTTGTGTATAATAAAGTTGATCTATAAAATATTTTATTCCATGACTGGAAAAGGATTATATTAGGCCAAAAGTAAATTTTTGCGTATTGACAAATAATCAATATCATGGTAAAATATTTATTTTGTTTAAACTTTAAATAAGTTGTATGATTGTATGAACTATGAAACGTGATATATTTATTTATTGCTTTTCGTAAATTTTCCATCACTATGTGATATTTTACGTATTTACAATATGATACGTACTTCAACATTTCAATAAGCATTTCCATTGCTTTGCCTCGCTTAAAGAATACATATGTATTATATATATTTTCGATATATAATGTTGGGGGAAGAGCAATCATGAGCTAAAAATACTGCGGATTGAAAGAATGTAAAAATCACACATTTCTGAAAAACATCTTCCAATCTAAGATTAACATAAGTTTATTGTCGTTAATGTAGTATGGTAAAATTAAATGCCTACTCTCTTTTAAATAAATAAATTAAGGACAGGAGGATAATAAATTGAGGAAATATTTTGAAGTGTTTCGTTTACACATATGTTTCCACATTCTGAAAGATGCAGATCTTTTGGAAATAGTTAATTTTAAAAATAGATAATTCATATGTAACTTGTAACGTCATATTACGGTAGAACGTAATTTACGTTCGTAACGTAAAATATATGAGACTAGCACAAGATATAAATCGGTGCACAACTTCAGGAAATCAGTTTTAGCTTTCTTGCATAAAGTATAAATTAATATATTACGTGTGAAAATTTATAATACTCGTCATTATGGTTTCACAAGGTGATTTATATTTATAAGTGAACATTAAATATACATGTAGCAGAGGAATAATGTATATGTGTTAAACTCACACTCCGGCAAGACTTTGATTGTAACTCCAAGGTTTGCATGTAATTTTGCGCGCTAGTACGACAGCTAGATTTATTTTAATGATCTGTTTTGTCTCTTTTTTCCTTGACCTCTCTAATATTTTTAAAACATAATAATACTGTCTAACTGAATTGTATATAAAATACAAGTTACAAGAAAATATTTGCATTGTGCTTTCGGAACATAGCTTTAAGGTAAATTTTCGTGCTCAATTGAAATTGCTGGAGTATTCCCAGGTAGATTTCATTATGCAATATTAATTCTGAAAGGACCGACGTATTTATATATATTATGTATGTAATAGTGGCTCATTTAGATAGAAATGCAATTACACACAATATAAATTACACACACGTTTCTTTTAATTTTTTCCTCCCGTTTCTCACGACTATTGGGTAAGAGATTATAAAATGCAAAATTCTATACAAGAGGAAAATACGATTACTTGAATCTGACAAAAGAGCAGCAGTCTTTTGACGTTTGTTAGCGAAAATTTAAAGTAATTTTGACTCTTAGCGTTAATGCGGAACGTTATCGAGGAGTATGGGAAAAAATCGAAGACTTGAATTAAAATCGCTCACAATATTATTGCAGACATACCGACAAACATGCGCGACTACTATGATGACTCACGATTATGCTTACGTTTAATCAAATCATTATCTTTTAATTCTTGTAGGAAATAAATGTTATTATCGTTGATGTTGAATTAAAATATCATTTAACGATTCAAGCATGGATTCAAGCACAATATTGTAGATAATTATAATTTATAATTATTATTGTTAATTATTATAATCACTCTACTAATTACATATCTTCTAATTTTATTGTAAATATATGAAATGTAATTTGAATGATGAAAAAGACAGTCGCCAAATAAAATTCTATGAGTCAATTAATCGCTATGTATTCGTCGGTTTTGCTTCTATTAAAGAATGAAATACATGTAAAGAATGAAATACAGTTTAATATAATATTGTAAAGTCATGTCATATGTATATACATTGTGTCTTTAATTCTTTGAAGACAATTTATTGTTTTTATTGTTTAATTTTAAAAAGACGTTTATTATGAAAAGTTACATAAAATGATTTCTTTTATAACAGGATTTGTTTTCTTTAAGGAAAGAAATGAGATTAAAATTTTGCATAACTGTGTCGATCGACACTGGAATTTTTGGCGTTTTAAGAATTCGGTGCGCCTCTTGAGAAATTTTCATTTTTCAGAAAGGATATAATTATATATTACAATTAATTGGAAATACAGGTTGTTATTATAATTTTTCAGCTCTGAAAGATGAAAAATCAAGGTTGTAGATGTACATGTACATATATAGAAACGTTAAACGAAATATCGCACAACCGTTATGGTGTGTTAATTAACAATATTCAATAATGCGAACGCTGTTTCATATATTCACTTGCGATTTAAATTTAATACAATAAATAAACTGCATCAAATCGATATTTTATATTAATAAAATATTGTTCGCAAAATTGGTCGTTAATTTAAACGTTGCATGTTCATTTGAATACTGAGGATTTTATATTAATTGTTAAAGTAATCATCTTGTTATTGATTGCAGTAATTAGACAATGAGATAATTATAATTTATTGAAATTCAAAAATGTATTAAGATTGCATTTTGTTATTTCCACGTCGAATTTGAAGTTGTATGTGCTTTTTCATAAAAAATAATTCGATTGTACGTATAAAATGCCATGTTGGCAATGCCGAGCGAAATGTTTGCTCGTTTATCACCTATTTATTATAAAGTAGGTAAGAAAATAAATGTTTCTGAATCTCAAGAATGCTGGATGATATATCGCGCTATTGTCATCGCGGTATATTAATTAATAATATTGGCAATGAACGGCGTCTTTCTTGTCGCTCGAGATTTAAATGAATGAGCCAAACCAAAACATTCATTACAATGCTATTTGCAAGATTCGTCGTTAATTTAAACGTTGCTTATTTTAATACTGAAGATTTTATATTAATTTTTGAGTTATCTGCATTAATTATCTCGGTGTTGATCACAATAATTACAGATAATAAGATAATTAATCGCATTTAATTGTCAATATTATTTAGCAATGTATATTGAGATCGCATTTCATCATTTCTACGCCGAGTTCGAATTGGACTGAAGTCGTGTGCGTTTTTTTTCAATTAAAAATAATTTGGCAATAATTTGATCATACTAACAATTTTGGAAGTTCTACAATTGTCGTTTGAAATATTGTATGTATTATATATACATATGTATGTATATATAATATGTATATATACATAGTATGTATATATACGTAGTATGTATATATACATATGTATGTATGTACATACATGGATGAAGACATTAAACGTGCTGAGAAGAGAAACAAAATAAAAACGATAGAGGAGAGAGTCAATATAATGTATTCTATCATAAAGATAATCGATGTTTCAATGGACCCAAATTCGATGATACTGTAGCTAATTTATCGATAGCTTATTATAACATAGGCTTATTGTTACATCTACGAAAAATTGACGATTTAAATATTAAAAGATGTATGCAAGTGATGAAGGCAATATATGCCATGGGCTAGTATAATATACTCAATGCTATTTTCTATATACTTTGTAATAAAAAAAACAGTTCTTTTGTTTTATAATTTTCACAAAATTTTGCAAAAACTTTGAGACAACTTAAAATAGCGAAGGAATATATTTTACTGCAGGCACTATATATTTTGAAACTATTAAAAGTTATATGGAGATAAATAATCCGTTCTTCAATACCTGCTAAATATTTATTTGTTAAACATTGAAACATTGCTAAACATTGAAACTATACATATTGAAAGTTATGCGGAGGTAACACTTAAAATTTCGAACGCATACAATAAATGCATTCAAAGTTACGCACTGCATTTTGTATGCATTTGAAATTTTATAACACTTAATTAAAATTTCAAATACGTATAAAATTCTGTGCGTAACTTGAATGCATTTATTGTATGCGTTTGAAATTTTAAGTGTTACCTCCGCATAACTTTCAATAGTTTCAATGTTTAGCAATGTTTCAATGTTTAGCAAACAAATATATATTTAGCAGGTTTTGAAGAACAAACGGATTATTAATCCATATTATGGATCTTTAATCCTTAACTTCCCATTAAACAGGGAATCTACTTCTTAAACGATCGAGGTATACACGGGATGAAGAATGGGCCGGAATCGAACCACGGACCTTTGAGTTACTTATAATCACTCGCGCAGCCACGGAGTCACGCGTCATCCTGTAAGTAAGAAAAACTGTTGGACCATAAAGCTAATTGACATCTATATTAGGTGCACTTAGGTAACGAATTGAATTCAGTTTGTGAGAAATATGCGCACAAAGAGGGTAATAATATGGATTCTTGAATTCAACATTAAAACTATATATGGAATATACACACAAACATTAATTAATTTAAATGTTGGCAATACCGAGCGAAACGTAGCGCGGTCGCGACCGCCATATTGCTCGCGCCGAGATACACGTCGCACCGTCTAATGCATGGACGTAAATATTTTCACCTCCTCGCTTTTCGCGTTTTTTGCATGTGAAAAGTGAACGTTCCACGTAAAGTGCGTCGGAAATGTCACGCGGTTGTCATGGCGCGTTAATTATCGTGCGCGTCCGTAAACAATTCTTATATCTTCAACACATTTTAATTGGCGAAGTTAACGACGAGATTAGAATGGCGGCAATAGAACTGGAAAGAATATGCGCTATGATGTGTCGCTTAGGTGAGTAAATAATCCATTGATCCTATCATTTGATTCAATTTAATTACAGATATTATATGCGATCGAGCTTAATTAGCTGCGTTTATTTTATAGAAATATTCCTAATGAATCTATAAAAAGTATCAAAGAATGTAATTAATAATCATAATTATCATTCTTACTCTCTACATATGCTTTGATAATTTTTAGACTTGTTAGGTTTTAAAAAAAAACAGGCGAAAAACCTACGATATCTTTTGGGAATGTATTTTGTAAGAATTTTTCGACTTACCAATGTTTCAGCAATTTTTCGCTTTTAATAAACTTTAATTACCTTTTCCACGACCTGAATCTTTTATGAAAATGATCACGGCCGCCTCATAAAATGACTCTCATTAAGCGCGAAAGGGTTAAAGTGGTCACGCTACCTCGATCGGCAGTAATGCGCGATACACTGATTACTCGAGTGATTCTCTAGTGCGTATAATATGTATGTGAGTACCTACGCATGCAATAACGTTGCAGCACTATCGCGCCAGCGAAGTTCGCGTTTCTTTTTTATTGAGGCAGAAAATGCGTTTTCTACTAATCCTTTTGCGTAAGATCATATTTAAATTTACTATTTTTATATTAATTGTATTAAATTATATTATTATTATTCGGTAATTGACAAATTTGATGCATTTTGGAAATTTTTTTATTAAAACCTGAAATCTTACCTAGGCAAAAATATTATATAGTTAATTTTTTATTATATTAAAATCTTTCGAGTTACGCAGTCTCTGAAATGTTTTCGATTTTTATACATTTTTAGCAAACTTTTTACAAATAATATAGTTATTGATTTTAGGTATTGATTTTTATTGCACAGAGAACCGGCTTTTGCTTGCAAGTTTTCGAAATATTAATCCCTTAAACGGGCCGAACGCGGTGATTGATATGCTATCGTGGAACTGCGAACACGATCTATATCGCCGCGTATTACGTCAATCGTGTCCCCAGGTCGCTCAAACGGTGTGTTGATACGCGCGATTACATAATAATTTGGAGCAAATTTCGCGCGATGTTCCCAGCTGAGGGGCCTCTGAATGGCGGATTTCCTCCGACTGTGGGGCGATATAGTTAACGCGCGGCGCGTACAGCGCGCCCATTAACGGCTAATTCGATATATGTGTGACCTTAAAGAAGTCCATCTATCAAAATGGAGAGACAGATCGGGGATCGCGTGATAGGATGGGTCGTCTAATTTGGAAGGCCCACCCCTAAATAACCGACGCTCCATACCTTGCCCGCGCCAGCCGGTAGCCGTTTAAACATATATTTCCGCAATTCCGTACTTCTTTTGTGACTCTCCGGTGACCTGCAAAACTGCACGACAATTCCAATTTTTATATTCCCTGAAGTCCGTGATACGTATACGCCGACGGAAACGTTTCGTTATACTTATCTCTATCCGTCTTCCTTTTCATCTTCCGCGCGAATACGAGTGCGCCGACATGTGTGGAGCATTATTTGCGGAGAAGTTTCAGACTTCATTCGCAGCTAGAATGCTGCGCACTGTTAAATATTACAGGATGAAATTTAAACCAATACCTTGAGTTAAATAACATTTCATTATTTTTAATTACCATGTGTGTTAAAATTTATTATTTTAACACAAAAAGTTATTTCAACTCCATTGGTTTAGTTAAATTAACGACATATATTGAGTAGGAGCAGTGACGATCACCTTATACAGGAATGATTACAAATGACTCAATAAATTGAACATAATTTGACACTACGAATATAACAGGGAAGACACATGAACGGTACCGCACGACTACATCAGTCGCTTGTTTGACATTGCATCGGCGCTATAATTGGTCTTTTCTCTATTTGGTCTTTTAAAATTATTTATTAAGTATCTAGGCGAGGGGCTAGAATGGCTTCCCAGATAGCAAGATGATGTCTAAAGACGTCCTAACGACGTAATGATTGACGTTAGAAATATTATTAATACGTCATTTGACGTCACTCTACTACCTGGGTTTATGCTAAAAACCGGGAAAAACCCTTATAAAAAAAGCTACTGTATTTGCGAAAAAAGTACATAAAACTATATCTATATATGTATAGCAATTACCTACTGTATAAATATTTATTATAGTTTTGTGTACTTTCTTTCACAATTACAGTAGTCTTCTGTAGTATTTTTCCGTAAAGGGAGAGGACGAAGGTGTATTCGCGACGTCGAACACGGAAATCGCTCGACCGGCGATTTAGCGCACGATGTAACTTTTCGATGCAATGTTTGTTCCGGCGCACGAAAGTGCGACGGAATTGCGCTCGTATTACTCGCGTGCGTGCATCTCCGCATTAGGATACGTGTCTCCGGACGACCCTGACGAGATTATTAATGATCAACGGCGGTTGCGCAAACTTCAATTTTTCGTCCGCGACCGACCCTCTGCTATCGGTTACCGTAAATTGGTCACGACATTCGAACCTATAAAAACTTGTAGCACGCAACGACGAAAATGATTCTATTAGACGAGTCGGATCCAATGAATTAATTTCTTTCTTTCTCTTTTTCTTTGTCTCCGTCCGTTTACCATATTTTTATGATTCATATAGTTTTATGCGCGAAGTGTACCAAAATTATTGCGCATTTTGTCCGATAAAAGTTTCTTTTAAGTAAAACTAGAGGTATAGTTCCCCGTTTATTTCTTTAGGATTTGAATTATCCTGACATTGTTTCTCTTTCTTCATAATTATATAATAAAACACCTTGCAAACCCTTGCAAACGAGAAAAGCAAACGTTTTCATCGTGCGAGAATGCGTTTCTCCTCTCGCGCGCCTAAAACACGCGTTTTTTCTATAGGTTTTTTCTTAAAGCGGATGGATTTTTCCTTAAGGGGTAAGGCCACCTTGGGCGTCAAAAAGAAAAGGTCAATTTCGGGATTTTTTTTAAAGAGTATAGTAAATGTTATCAAATTTTCGTCAAAAGTACTTTATAGAACTTGCTTTGAGGTACAAAAATAAATTTTTTCAAAAATTTTTATCAAAAAATGGCGGCTCCAGAACCAGGCTCCGACGACGCCTGTATATAAACGGGCGGACCGAAATCTCCTTCAGATTTTCACCTGGAACAAAAACCCAAAATTTTTCTTTTAATAGTTACCCAAAACTAGTCAACCACGTAGGGATTTTTCGATATCTTATAAACTTTGCTTTTTATAAACAATTAATGACAAAATTTTTACGTGAAAAAATGAATTTTGGGTTCATATGCTCACCATTTTCCGAAAAAACAGTATTTTCAAATTTCCCTACGTGGTTGACTAGTTTTGGGTATCTATTAAAAGAAAAATTTTGGGTTTTTGTTTCAGGTGAAAATCTGAAGGAGATTTCGGTCCGCCCGTTTATATACAGGCGTCGTCGGAGCCTGGTTCTGGAGCCGCCATTTTTTGATAAAAATTTTTGAAAAAATTTATTTTTGTACCTCAAAGCAAGTTCTATAAAGTACTTTTGACGAAAATTCGATAACATTTACTATACTCTTTAAAAAAAATCCCGAAATTGACCTTTTCTTTTTGACGCCCAGGGTGGCCTTACCCCTTAAGCGGGCTAAATAGCGATAGCTGTAATGCCTGTAATATCAATATGCCGGTTCTCCTTGAGGAATAAAGAACATTTTGCGGTACGATCGCGCTGTTGCGGTTGAATTCGCGTTGACATCTCGCGTAAAATGTATGTGTATCACGAATCAGTGAGATATCTTTATAGAACTACTAAGAATGGAAAATTTTATTCCGTCATGCTTAAATAATTATTTAACTAAAAGCCGGAATCACACAAAGCACGATTTCTTGAATGATTAGCTTGCACTCTGCTATGCCTGCTCTGATGCATGCTAGACACGTTCATGCATTGAGCGAGACACGCTGGCATGCATGATTTTTCATGTTTATTATGGTGCATTATTTCAATAGCTCGTTTCCTTGTATATACCAAAACATTAAAAATAGTTACTATCGAGCAGACGATCGACAACATCTTCAGAAAAGAAACAATTGTGCTAATTTCGCGTAGTACACGTCAAACGTCAGATTTGGATTCCAAAAAGGTCGTGGAATGAAGAACATAAATAACAATATTAATAGAGGCGTATAAAAATGAAACCAACACTGTATGTTGTTAAACACCAAAATTACCATAATAAACATTTACGTAATAAAGCGCTACAAAGAATAAATAATGAAGTACAAAAAGTACGCCCAAATACACAGTACGTGCAAATTTACTTCTATATAAGTATAAATTAAATACCGAAATTTGTTTTGCATCATATGTAAAACTCCTTCCCCCTCGTTTCTTTTTTGCAACCATTTTCAAATCCAAATTTTTTTGCGTTATATGACTCTTTCTTTTAATTTCATAATTTAATAATAATACTATACTTCTAGCTAAAGCAGCCAATTTTCGTTGTTTCTGAATTTTATTAATTAAAAATAAACGCTGTTTGTCCATCGTCAACATTTTACTGCGCGTGTCACCATGCAAGTGATCCACCATCGTTGCAAAGCTTCGTGTGAAAACTTAATGCAACGCTTTAAATAGTAAACCGAGCAACGTAAAAAATGCACTGGTCAGCGTGCAAGGATGTAGGCGTGAAAATCGTGCATCGTGTGATTCCGGTGATTAATTTCCGCGTGATTAATTTCACTTTTTTCACCCTTAAACAATTATTAAAAGATTTTCAGCAATGCAATAAATGCGATGATCCAAAAGAAAACAATAAAATATATTTTACAAAGTTAACTGCGATATTTTATTTTGTGATAAGCAAATTGGTCGCAAAGTGCGAATAGTTTCTTGCATTATAAATAAGTAATACGGGAAGCTTATCTTCAATTTTTAGCATGCGCAGCATTTTCAGCTAGAAAAATACGAGGTCAGAGATACATATAATACCGATTTTTACGTTAAATATATCTATATACTTACGCTCATACACTTTAATGGAGAAAATTTCTACGAGAAATCACAAGAATACATGCACGGATTGTTGAAAATATATCGTTGCAAACAATATCAATCACTAATCACGACAGTGCATACGAACATTATACAACAAGAGGAAACATAACGTAACGTTTCAACTTACGTAATCGATGTTAGATTCGATATAAGTCCAATTCTATTGGTAACATACGTTATCTAATATTTATTATTGAAGCTTCATCTTTTCAATGTCTTTTTAATAAGCACGTGCTTGATCCTCTCTATTACCGCGTGCGAAGTTGGGTTTACTTCTTTTGCTCGCGTGATTTAACGAAGTAAATCTCAGTATGCCTTAAAGAAAGTGTTTTGCAGCTGACTCGCGTGATGCAAAGATATATCCTGAATAATAATACATTAAGATTTGTCTTTTAAAATGACGTCATTGTGTTATTTACTCTCGATCGTTAATATCCTGGTACCAGCTTTTAATATGTATATATCGAACGTCTTACAAAGAATTATATTCAGACGTGCATCCTTGGCGCAAACTGATATAGATTATAGAACTATAGAATATTGAAAAATAAGAAACACATAAATTTTTTATAAATAAAGTAACCAGAGTCCAAAAGAATAAACAAATGTCGGCGGTCAGAATCATATTTCTATATCATGTTATATTTAACTATTCATTGTGTCTAAAAATGTTTTAAACGAGAATTTTATGATTTTTTAATATACTTTGTAATCGACTATTTAAATTTTTTGAAATTGTCATACTTTTTAAAATATAATTTTCTCTTACGTTTGCTGATATTAACATTTCTATATAAGAATAAGAATTTAAAAGATTTTTACACTAAACTCGTTTATATATAATAAAATTGTTTTCTAAAATTGCTAATTTTTGAAAAATTAATTAATAAGACTATAGTTAATAAAAAATTTGTTAATAAGAATTAGATAGTAACTACATGTTCCTTCACTACACGTCTATAATAGTTGCATAACAACTTATGAAATAATAATATAATTATTTTAAGTATAATATTATTCTAATATAATAATAAAATTATTAAAAAATGTTTAAATTATTTTATTACACAACTTAAATATTTTAAGGAAATAGAAGCGCAGAAAATTAAGAAAAGAAAATTAACAACCAAACAAAAATGCGTGTTAACACCTGAATACTTTTCTTTGTTAGTTTCATAAGATCTTGAAATCATATATTTTTTCTTTCGTTTAATCCTGAAATTCTATATTTTCCTCGAAATCTCGTAATACCGCAAATCCCGAGTTCTATCTCAAATATATTTCTAAATGTGCATGAACTTGAATTCGTAAAACCTTAATATTGATAATTTTTATCGTTAGATTGTTAAATGTAAAAAAAAAATTACGAATGTTTTAGTTTTACCTTTGATCTTCGACGCATCACAAACCTATCTACACAAGAAGAGAGGAGGGGAGAGGGGGGGGGAATCCTCAATATCACAAAGATACACTGACCTAGATAGATCTCCATCTTCAATTACGCGAATATCTCGTTTTGTTCTGATTGCGAGGATCTTCGGTCCTCCGATTCCCGCGTGGCCAATTTGCATGATTCGCGAGCATCGCGAGAAGGATTTCCGACATGTAACGATTTACGATGGACGCGCGATCGTGGGGATAATCATGCCCATCACGAAGAGGTGGAAACCGGCCAGCGGGAGGTAAGTGACGCTTGCGCTGAAAAGCTTCCCTACATAAGTATCGCGAGCTAGCCACCACTGCTAGTATCGCAGATCGCGGTAGTAACGTCCTAGAATACCTCAGTGTTCGAGCTAGCAGCCCTCATCTCGGTGGACCAACTAAAGGTGAGTCCTTCGGATGCAACCGGTGGTCGGTTTCCACCGATGTTATTTCACCAAAATTATCTGACTATTTTATATAACTTTATAAGTGCAAATTTAATAATTTTCTAAAAATGTTTACAACGTGGAAAACGCACCTATATTAAAAAATATAAATTGTTATCGTTAAGTCCAAAATTTTTTAAAAAATATGTTACCAATGAATATGGTTTTGAATAGACTTTATCAAACAGATAGAGTATTTTAGATGCGCAAAGTAAAATTATTTTGTCAAAAATTGGTTAAAGAACATATTTCTATTGTGTATCCCCGTTTCAAAAATTTCACTTTATATAACACACAGACAAAACTAATGTTAAATTTTAAATTATTTATTTGGTTATTTTTGTTAAATCTTTAGATGTAATGGCTGGTTTAGCAACAATAGTTTATTAAAGATTAAAATAAAGATTAAAACATGCTTCAAATTTTTATACTTGGAGACAGCTTGGAGTATAAAAGCCAAATGTAACATTTTTTCTGTTTTCTCGTTTTCTATTCGAAATTTCTATTGCATTTTGCAATAATGTTATAATTAATTGTCTATTATTTTAAAAATATAAGATCTTATATTTCTAACATTTTTATCTATTGCATTTAGAACGTTTATATCATATTCCCTCTTTTTCTTCTCTTTTCTTTTTATTTTATTCAGCTAAACATTCTTTTTACGGAAATCAACATTATGTTACAATGTATAAGTATTTTATATTTGTGGATATATTAAAACAAGTTTGTACAATAGATTTTTTTTTCAATATAGTATAACAGTTTGTCATACTGATGCGTGCACTTGGCGACTATTTTTATCTGTTTTTAAACAGTTGCAATTTGCTTGACGTTATAAAATGAGACTCAATTATGTTGATAAAAAAACGTGGCATTGAAATGCTGCTCAACGATAAAATTGTTTAAGACCCATTAAAAATGGCGACTATTCGTTGAGTAACATTGTGACGTAATAGAGTGTAATTAGGATAATCAGCGTGCATTTTCCAACAAGTAACTGTTGCAAAAATATATTACAAACGCTATGATATCCCTTTTTTAAAGTTTGGAAGACGTTTTACATAATTTTATGTTGCAAATTGTAGGTTCTTTTTACTATTACCTTAGACCTTGTCTTGATCTAAAACCATTCATCGGATAAAAGTGTCGATTAACTGATTTCTCCGTTTATAAGTTTGATGGAAAATACGAATATTCGAAATGCTTATTTTTTTAAATTTGTGCAATATAATTACTAAGTTTAATTTTGGAAACTTTCGTAAACGTATACAACGGTAAAACGTAAGTTTGTCATGATGATTTAGCCAACAAGAGATAAATTTACAAGAATGCAGTAAAAATACACGCTTGTTATTATAGTTATCGCACAACCTTGCGGTTCGGTGAGAGAGATACGTGTAATCATAATGAAAGAAAATACTCGCAATTTACGTGGTCAAAGTCAAGGTGTTGACTCATGGATTTAATTACGCTCGATTGCATTCGTATATCTTATATATTGATACTATACATATATGTATGTATAACCGCCAAGATCGTTTTCCCAGTGAACATAATGTCTCAAATCGGGACATAAGACGTCTTAAAGACATCATTAAGACGTCTTTAAGACGTTATATGTCCCGATTTGAGACATGTTGTCTGGGTTACCACTAATGCAGCATATAATTATGAAATATCGTACATTGTTACGAAAATAAATAACGCATCTCTGATTCATCCAATCTTAAATCAAAATTTTTTGTCTTTGTGTTGGAATATCTTTTAAAAATTATGTCCACTCACGTTTATAAATTATCTGTTAATTTGCTGTTATATAACATAATATTCATTGAACTGAAAATTTGTTCTAACTTTGAGAAAATTTTCGTGACGTTTATGCCAGAATATGAATCAGAATGCGCACTAAATTGATGAGAAGAATAGATAATTTGTAGACGTACGTAATAACCACATTACGAATTTTTGTTTGAGACTTGCACGTGTGCAAGTATTAACTTATGTCATCATGTATTGTTCATATATATTATAATAGTAAATCGGTGTTTCTTCACACCGATCATCATTCTTTCCGTTCTTCGCGTACCAATAATGTGTCGTATATGTTTGTATATGTTTCCTCATTAAGTATTAGATACGGTAATGAATAAATTATTTTCTAATAGTTGTATTTGCTTAATATTTTAGATATTTTTGAATTTCTTGATCATGCATGCATACGATGAGACAGCGCAGAATAACACATTTTTATTGAATCTTGAAATTATTTTCCAAATACTTCACGAGACATCCCATCTTTCGTGCTCATTAAATTTTTAACTGTAAATATATTGCATACAGACAAACGTCGAACTAGATTACCTTTTAAAACGTAACAAAAGCAGAATTGGTATTTAAAACGTTGCACCATTTATACTTGCAAATAATACGTTTTTTTTTCCACAAAGATAAAGAATTAGATAAGAATACTGCAATGCTAATTGCCCTGATAAGCTGTCCCTGTCATTCGTGCACGATACAAGGGCGATCTTTTGTAACGTGCCGTGTAAGTAAATGAACCACCCGCCGCCGACACTGACCCACATCGCGAGAATAGAAAAATGTCGAATCTCATGAAAGCTTTATGCGTCAGATACACTGTCGCAAAGTTAATCTGCGAATGTGCCGGCCCCGCGAGTGCCGCGCCCAGATATGTAAATAATTGGAATGACTTATTTTCATCTGCAGTGCAATCCTATAACGAAAATATCGCCGCCGTAGGTAATTGCACCGTTCATTAATCGCATGACACAAGACTCCTGCGACACAAACACGGATGTGGAGAACCGCGAAAGAAAACCGACATAAATTGTTTTTCCTTCACAGATATATCTTTTAGTGTTATTTTTATCGTTTAGTGTAATTTCTTAACGTGTTATTATCGTTATTATGTAGGGCGACAATGCGCGTGTTGAGTGTCGACTGCAGTTTGCAGCCAATTTAAAATGTCATAGAAAATACCTCCGCACAGGACGTTACGGAGATCATATTAACATATGAATGCGTACGCGCAATAATATCTGTTCTCCTTGTTTCACCTATACGGTATTCTTTTCCGCGTATTATATCTGTACTCGCGTATGTTTATTCCGTTTTCTCGTGACAGGTTCGGCCATGCTTATGCCATTCTAATTGATTGCTTTCGATCTAACTGGTCTCTCAGTGGAAAATATGTTGTTCAGAGTTCTGTTTTCTCAAATGAGATGAAAAATGTGATACCGTTTGTCCCTGCCGTGTAAAATAATTACGAAGATAATAATTATGCACTTCCGTAAATAAGCAAGCCCGCGCGCGCAAGACTGATGTGCATTTGCTCATATATAATTATTTTGCTGACACTCATAATACACCTGACTATGCATACATGATAGAATTATTAAGATTCATATTAGTCATTATAATTAGAGTCATAAATAACGCACACGCAAGGCAATAATAATCTATATTTATTAATCCAGTAATGAATTACAGCGTAATAAACATCTGTACAATCGGTAATTAGATTTAATTATAATTTAAGTGGAATCAATAAACTTGTCTCGTTATAATTACGTGATCATAATATGGTGGACGACATATTTATTGACAAATTATAATTTATCTTACATAATTTCTATTTTATCTCGTTGAATGACGGATTCCATCTGTTGTTCTACAGTTGCAATTATATATTGTTCCTGTGGATAAAGAAATAAAATTATGATAAATAAAATTTAAAAACAATATACTGATAAAGGAATTGTCTTATCTATAAATAATAAATAATTTAAAAAATATATTAATTGCGACAAATAATTTCAATATTTATCACGAAAAAAGAAAATTATAAGAGGAATTTTGAACAGAGAAAAAAGTGATTTTTAATTCGTAAAAGAGATTGAGAAATGTGAACTTGCTGAGGGTTGAAGAAAACTCTCGCGTCTGGAGAGGAGAATACTGAACTCGGTTTCGATCCATTTCGTGCACGTGACACACTGAACTGTACAAGTTTGGGTCAAGGTAACACGAGGGTCGCGCCGATGTGTCCCAGTGAGTGGCGTTACACGAAACATTGGCATAAATTTATCGCTAAAAGGCTATTATTGCCGAATAAGCTACTTTTTATGACATTCTTAAAAAAGGTGCACACCCCTACTTCCTCCTTTCATAACCTTGGAGAACCATTGAATCCAAGAAAGTCCGAGATTAGACGAACTTCAAGATCGCGATGAAGATCAGCCCCGAATGTTAGCGAGCTCGGGAATTTTAATAATTTCGTAGGATACAATTTAAACGTTCAAGAATCAAAACCAAAAATCTAAAATCTACGAAATTTCGGTTTTATGTACCTACAGAAATGTCTCGAATAAACTAAAATCTAGAAAAAGATTTAAACAGCAATGATTATAAGCTAAGCAGCTAAAAGGATGATGTTTAATAAACCTCTGACATTTAACGATCAAAAGATTTGGGTTTCAGATAAAAAATTTTTTTATTTTTGAGAATCTTTAACGTGAAAAAAAATACACGTTCGTCGCATAGTAAATAGTTCTGTCATTGATCGTAATTTCGATTGGCGCAAAGTATTCGTTTGTAGGTGTAAATTGAGAGCTATTCGGGCTAATTTAATCTGGACGCGTGCCAAATTGCCGCGTATGAGCGACCTCGAGCTTTTCGATACTACCTGCAAATTCGTCGTTATAGCAAGCGCTTTCGCCACTTTCTTCGTGCAAGTCGAAGGATGGATCAAGCTCTCGGTCTTTTTCTGTTGTATACGTGACACACTGAACTCGCCCGGCTTACTGTGGGTCAGCGACGTCAGCGTGTCTATGCGATCGCACGTATTTGTTTTCGCGTGTCACCATGGCGATGTAACGTCAGTCGCACAATCGATTGTCGTCACTCCCACTCATGTTATGTGTCACTGCGTGCGGTGCAGACCGTTTGTCGTGTTATACATATCATAATAATCGGCTGCCACGTGACGAACGTCATATTCCCGAAATGCGAATGAACGAAAGGGTTGCCGTTGCACACGCGATTGGCGCGCGCTGACCTTATCCGCCCAGAGATTTGTCTAATCATCTAATGCGATATTAATGTGATTCGGGCAACACCCGTTGATTAAAGACAAAATATAGCCTTTATGGAGAACTAAAAATATAGGTACTTAAATCGATCTATTAGGCGACAGATTATTCGCGATATCAAAGATCTACATCTACGAGATTGTGATATCAAGAATTTGCAAAATCCTGCCTTCAATTCTATATAAAATTTGCAATACAATTATCGGGGTTTATCACACTGACAGGTCCATGAATTTGTGGAATCAAACATCCGCAAATCCGGGGGAAATGAGACTAGGATTTTGCAGCACCGAGAATCCGTAAATCCAAGAATCAGCAGATCGAAGATTCGGCGGATCAAAGAGTTCGCAAACCTAAAGCTCAAGATTTTAAGATATCAAGAGTGCCAAGCCTTTGTGAAAAAGTTGTAGTTTGAGAAATTACGATCGATTTATAAGATTTTATTAAACACATTTGAATTTTATAATATCATAAATATCTCTTAATTTCATGAATTTTAAGAGATATCATAAATATCTCTTAATTTCATGATATCAAAGTCCTACAATCAGATCTGTGACTGAAAATTTATAAAATCCAAAAACTATAAGATCGAGAAAGACAAAGACGCATAAATGGTTTACAAAATTTGTAATATCTGAGTTTTGCGTAAAAAAATGTTAGCTAAAGGCTGCTTTAGGTTTAGGATAAAATTCTGTACATAATAAATTTTATATGCCTGTATACAAAAGACATTTGAAGAATCAGAATATAACGCATGTAAAATATCAACTAAAATACACACATGTTAAAATACACAGCATTTAAAATTATAAATAGAATTCTATCTTAAAATCTGGCGCAAATTGTAAATCGTTTAAAGTGAGCTTAAGATTACACTGAAACTTAGAATACCTACTCATTTCTGGTGCTAAGTACTATCAAAACAAAAGCTTTACGCTAAAAAAAATTTAGAACGATTACTATACATATAACTTACTATTTTTTTGTTTTGGACAATCAATTTTCCATTGCATCTATTTAGTCTCAGTGATTCAACATTGTTGTCAAAGAGCAAACAAGTTGCGGGCGTTTAGCCAGAGATTAGTGTTGGGTCGTTGCATTAGTAAATTAGCGAGTGCTGTATGAGCGTTGATTTGTCATCAACTGGCATCATGGTTCATACCTTCCTACGCGTTGCAAGCCGCGTTCATTAATTTTATTCCAAAGAAACAATTATCCTTTTTTCTAAAGATAAAAATATACTTAAACCATTAAAATTATAAATACAAAGTACACAAATGTTTGCAGAATATAATTTAACGTGGTTTGATTAAATTACTTTGACGTTTTTTGTAAAATTTATTACATCATATTCCTCCAAAAAATAAAAATTTTCCTGGAATAATTTTGTCGATAATGTGCATCGTCAGAAATCAATCTGCATTTTATTTCAGATGACTAAGGATTTTATCTCTTTCTCACTTATATCATATATCACTTATATCATTTATTAATATTCTTTCCGCGACGAACTTGATGTACAAAATAAGAATAGCGTATAATCTAAAAGATGCAGCTCGATGCACTTACGTGGTGCATACCGCGAACGCGTGCTCGAACGTGGGGTGGGGATGTATAAAGAAGGGTAGGCCTGCGTTCTTGCCCCTTCGTCCAGTGGATGACGCACCTCTTCGTCGTCGTGCACGTCGTCGTGCTCCGCGTACATCCACGAATCCGGTGCTCGGTTGTCGCTTACACGTGACACTATTTTCGTGAATCACGTATATCTACATGCATCGTCGTCATTGACATCGTACACACGTTGTCGGTTGTGCTGGCCTGCACTGCCAACTGCATCTGGCAGCTAGTACACTCGTATCTCTGCTCAGTGCTAAGTGTCACCCCCGCGGATGAACCCCATTCGTCAGCAGTAAGAAGGAAAGTCGGCGAGGTATCTTCTTTTCATTTATCAAATTTTCCAGCACTATAGATTTTAAATACTTTGCCTCCTCCGTGAAAAAAGCATTGAACACATTTTTCATGTAGAAAAATTTCCTTTCTTTTACCACTCGTTGTACCACAAGTAAATTGGGGTCGACCTTTGTATATTCTGTAATGGAGTTAGTTAACTGAGCGTTAAATGAAATATCTTATGATACCTTAGCTGCTTATTTATCTACTTAGCTGCTTATTTATGATACCTAAAAGTGACCTGTTTTTATAAAAGCTTTAAACATATAAAAACATAAAATCTATTTTTTCATAAAAAAGAATAAAGTAAGATTTTAATAAAACAATCGGTATAATCTTTCGCTGCGTATTGAAATCGTATCGTTAAGGATTTTTCTCTTTGTTCGCGAATAATTCTTTGAATAATTTGATAATAAGAATCTTAACCTTGCGCCTTGGTCCAGTCTTAGCTCCCGCGGAAAGAAAAATGCAAACATTCTGAGAATTTACTTGGACAATGAATTAAAGTATCGCAATATCTTATGAGATTACACTGTTAAATATTAAAGGATGAAATTTAGACAAATATCTTAAGTTAAATAACATTTAATTATTTTTAACTACCATGTGTGTCAAAATTTCTTATTTTAACACAAAACAGTATTATTTTAACTCCATTGGTTCAGTTAAATTAACATTGTTTTAGTTAAATTAATGACATATTGAGTAGGAGCAGTGGCGACCTATAGGAATGATTAAAAATGACAAATTGAGTATAATTTGACATAACAGTGTACAAGGAGGGATAAAATTCGCGGAAATTTGAAAATAAATTGTATGTTATAAATAAATAAACGTATAGAATTCTTGGAAGCCGAAAGGTGCGCGTTCTTACACCAGTGCATAAGACAGACTTATAAAAAGAGTATGTCTATCAATAAAAATCACACTTGGCAACATGATTGCATTCTCTAAACGTTTGAGCTTCTATCATTAGCGTTCGATTAAGCTTACAAAAAAATAGCCAGTGTTATATTATGCTTCTATTTCGCAATTATCACAAGATGTAATAAAGACGTTTCATAATCGACAAACCCAGATAGCACAGCTGATCTTTGTGAATTCAAAAAGATCTGGAGCTGATTTTTATGAATTCATGAAGATCAGTTGTGCTATCTGGGAAGACATTTTATAAACTGTCTGCTTGATATTATGGCTCACAATTTTATTTATAAATATACAAATATTGAGACATTTTAATCGATAGAATCGTGAATCGATATATCAGTCTTTAAGTACTTTTTACAAAAATATAATATTACAATACAGAATTACAATACAATAAAATTATTTTAAAAATTATAGTATAACAAATAAAATATGACAGTGATAAATCATACTTGTGGAAATCATAAAAATGTTCGGTTAAGAATTGATGCGCTCATTATTTGCGGCGGAAAAGCGCTTTCCAGACATATTGGCATACTATTCTTGTAAATTACGTACACTTGGCGAAGATGCGCGGAGTGTATATTTTGATTACAGTATAGTACCTAAGTGATACATTTTTTTTTCATAAATAATTGATTGTATGTTCGTTGAGAGATGTATGTATCATCGTTCATTGACCTTTGACCTTTAATCTGCGTACTTTTAATGATAAATTCTTAAAAAATATATAATTCAATGATTTAAAATTGACTCTTAAAATTGATAAAGCTATTAATATTCTTGCACAGTTGTTAGACGTGATATATTTCTAATCGTGATTTTTACGGATTTGTTACTATAATTTAATTTTGAAATTGTTGATATATTGTTGTAATATTAATTATGTGCGCGTCCTCATTAATAACATATGTTTCAAAGGTATTCATTGCATTACTCATGTATAAAAAAGGGAAATGCTTTTATAGATTTTACATTATTTTAATAGTTATATATAAAATACTAACAAGAAATAAGCTCTATATTAAGGTATGGAGTTTAATTGCTCTATATCCTTATTTTTCTTCACTTACTTAACTTATGTGAATAATAAAACAAAGGAAATGGGTTCCTTGGCAGTGAGGATCGGACTTTTACGGAATGCCCTTGGTGACGGTGTGCCGGAAATAGTTGGCATGATACTGTCATTGTTCGTTCGACCCTGAGAAGCAACAAATAGTACGTTCCGGAAACTTGGCACGGTATAACGGACCGTTTGCTCCCGTAATAATATTTTATATGATATTAAGAATTAACATAACAGACTTCGATAAAAACAGGATTTTAAAAGCGATGTCCGCGATGGAAATACGATCGATCTTGTTTTTTCGCGATATAATGTTTAGATGAGATAAATTAAACGATTTTCTTATTAGTATTTTATATTATTTTGTTTTGACAATTTTTAGAATAAACGCAAGATAATGTACTTTTTATTGAGTTAAATTTTCTAAGTTATCTGTCAATAAGAAATACAAAATAAAAGGGATATAAATGAATTAAATCTTGGTAATACAGATGCAGTCTATAGTTCGACGTAACTTCCGATCAATAAAGTAGACATAATATAAATATAAACGTTTTTTTATAGGTCTTTACAAAACATCAATGAACATCAATGAAATCTTAAACGTGGTTTTCAATAGAAACAAATTAACAAAAACAATTTTATAAACGTGAAACTTGTAAGAGAAATCCGCTTATTTCATATAGTTATTCCATATATTTCATATATTACATACAAGACAATTTCTAGAAATTAAATATAAGATCAATTTTTGGAAATTTATTTTATGTGACATTAAAATAACGTGAAAATTTTCGTAACATATAGCATAGAATGTTCCACATTATTTCGATACAGATATTCTATTGAAGACCAATCAAGGAGTGTGTGCATCTAAAATTCTTTAAACGCATGAGCGTCTTCCTTTCAAGTCGTAATTGACGCTCTTGATTGACTTCACGGCTTCTTTTCAATTTAGTCCTCCGACTGTGACGCTCAGCGTGAGGCTCTTCATCTGAAAACATATTTACGAAACCTGCCACATAATTAAAATCAGAAATTCCACTAGTCTATGAGAGTGTGAGAGAGAGAGAGAGAGAGAGAGAGAAATCATAAAATCTTCTTTAAAATTTTAAAGCTAGGAAAATAATACGCTCTCCTAAAAATTGTTTTCCTAAAAATGCCAGAGAATTATTTCAAAATTTATTTAATTTTTATTAAAATTTAATTTCTCTAATTGTGAAATAAATTTCTACATTTTTAAAAATATAACGTCATATATAGATATGTAAGTATTATATACATATATATTTGTATATTTTAAGTAATTTTGTTTAAGCATCTATAAATGGACTTTTTATTTTTAAATAATATCCTTATTATTTAAAAATAATTTTAATTTTAATTTTTATATATGTATACAGAAATATGTCGGTTTCCTTATATTTCAATAAATATTCCACGTTACATCAAACGATCGAAATATCGATTATAACCACACCGGTCGCTATTCTTGCAGTGGATATAAGATCCGCGTATACATTGGCGCACACATTTTTGCAGACGTCAGCATGTGCCGATAGGTATAAATGTGACGAAAAATTTTGTTTCGCGGACGTCCTGTTTAAGACATCGATCTCTCCTGCTGTCGTGTCAACCTCTCAAAACGCGACTCGCAAATGCGCGCGATATATTTGATTTCCGCGAATAGATATATTCGAAAGGGGTCCTTAAATGAATGATCTATATATAAGGACCATTGACTGATGGCAATTGTAGGTCAGTGGAACGCTTAACCCGCCTCTATACTTTATCGTGTGACCTCGTAAATTCGTAACGTAACGTGACATAAATAAAAATGCGCGAAACGCTGTGCAAGTGACACTGCAGTTTACTTTTTAAAAATGTTATCAACAACGCAGATTCGCTGTATTGTTGCAGTCCTTGTCATTGCTGTACTTTAAAACGCAACACGATGTAATACAAATGAAAGTTTTGTATGACAAAGTTAGCAATTATTATTTTTAATGATTTTATGATGATTGTAAAATTAATCATCTTTTAATAATTTTATAATAATTACAAACTTTGTTATTAAGAATTATGTTGTTCCATTTGTGTTGTTCCGATTCCAATCTTAAAAAAGAAATAATTATATTCCGAAAATTATTTTACGACTCATATATTTAGGAAGCTATTTGTTCTTTTTTTAAATTAAAAGCAGAATATAAAATTTAAAGGTATATCAATTTTTCTCTTACATGAAACAAAATAAATGTTTATTCAGTGCCTTATCAATACGGTATTTCGATAAAGCGATATTTGACCTCGCTTTACGTTAATTTGCTTCGCGGCTTATCGTTGAAGTATGTTTTCGAACTTCAATCATTTCTGCATTCTTTAAATTTTATCAAGATACGATTATGATGCGATTATGAGATTAGTTTCTGATTGAAAAGGCTACAAGAAACAGAGTAAGGCGGGGCTATTTGAGTTAGTTAAATAAAAATTGAATAAAAAATTTTTAAGATAGGAAGGAGCTTTGTAATTTTCAAGATAGGGAGGAGATTTTTTAGTCATGGGGCTTTTTGTTTTTTTTTGGGACTTTTTAGCTTTTTGTCTTGAAAATTTTGTATCCGATTTTTTTAACTGACCCAAATAGCCCTTTCTTATTTTAATCGGGGTTACTGTTTGCAGTAAATTTAATTTATCCTAAAACTTTACAATTTGCCTCAGTGGTCGAATTGGTAAAGACGCTCATTACGAATTGTAGGGAGACCCAGGTTTGAACTTTAAACTCTGGCTAAAGTGATATTTTTCACAATAAATTCTTTATAGTAATTTAATAAAAAAAATTTAATAAAAAATAAAACCCGACTACGAAAAAAGCACTCAATACATACAAATGTGTAACTAAAAAGATAAACAACTAAAAAGATAAAAAGAATTTTTCCGTTTAATTCACTACATACAGCATACTCACTCTATGTTTTAATTCTGCTTTAATTTTTACATTTATGAATTTATTATAATACGTATGTATTTCCAAAATGTAGCGCCGTGATCGTGCGTTATTCACACGTCGCGTCGGCTGTCAAGTACAACAGCTACTCTAGAACGCATGACCACGGCACTACATTTTGGAAATACATACGATACATATTATAATAAATTGATAAATGTAAAAATTAAAGCAGAATTAAAACAGAGTGACTAGTGAGTAATTCATTGCTGTATGTAGTGAATTAAACGGAAAAATTCTTTTATCTTTTTAGTTACACATTTATATGTATTGAGTGCTTTTTCGTACTTACAATTAGTCAGGTTTTATTTTTTATTAAATTTTTTTTATTTAATAATTTTTTTCCGACATTTAACATAACCTATGACACCCGTTACTGAGACGAATCAAATGACACCTCCTTTATCGAAATCGGTTCAGTAGTTTAGGAGCTAAGAGGGAACAATATACGAACATTACATAGACAGTTAAACACATAACCCTCCTCGGCAAGCCGTAGTCGGGTAAAAAGGATGCTTATTAGGCAGAATAATATATTTACTTTGCCAGTAATGATTAACAAAATTAAATTTTAAAATCGACAAACTGGCAATATTTCTTATCGTCATTATGATATGACCATTTGTTAGAAAACTGCGCGTCGACTAGGTTTTGTCAGATTTACAATACGAGTACAGCCCTTGTTGGATCGGTTAAATTAATCGTCAAGACGTAGATGATAGAAAATTTCGTCTATGAAGTTTGGTCCTTCTATTTTGACTGTATAACAGTTTTAGCTAGTTGAAGTTTGGAACGTTCCTGCTGGAGCGATTTTTTAAAAATAATTTGATACAGACAAACTCTTCTGAAAATGAGTGCCACACTACATAAGAGACTGATCCCATACACCCTGCTTTTTAATTAAAAAAGCGGAATTATACTGTGTGTAAGATGTTGTGGGATGGTCAAGGCAGTTGTGTAGGCGTATATTAATATCGGATTTACTTTGCGCAAAACTTCTGATATCATTGTTTTTGTAGTAATTTTAAAAAATACAAATGGAATTAGAAGACTAAATTAGACAAAAAATTTTCAAAAAAGATTTTGTACGGATTATAATCTACGATAAAGTATATATAAGTACCATTTGCATATGCATTTGTTAAAACAACTAAAAATGTCAGGAAAATGATCAGAATGCGTTCCGTGCGTATACAATTTATTTCGATTTACTGTATACAACATATGGAATGATTAGCAGACTTGATTATCACAATTAATTCGCTCTTTTGACCATTTTTACTTCGAGAATCGTAGCGTTGTTCCTCGATAGATCCCGAGCCATCACGGAAACCCGCTCTACGTTTTTTGCGATTATCAAGTCTGAAGGCGAATGCCGCTTGTGAAATACAATAGACTTATATTTATATCGTGGTATTGCGACTTTTAAAGTCGGAAATCTACGAAAGGAAGAAAAAAATACACAGGTTTTCGAGGTTTATAATTTCATATTATTATTAGATATAGATTGTGCCATGGTGGAATTTCTTTCCACCATGGATTGCGCATTCGCAATTTGAAAATATAGGGCCGGTATTCTTAAAAAAGAACTATCTATTTGGGTAAAATTGAGGTATTAAAAGAATTATTATACTGGTTTAATGGTATTGTGCATTGTTATAAAAATTCATGTATTTCTAAAAGTTCAATTGTTATCGTTTTTGTATTTTACTTTTGTACAAGTTTTTACAAAAATAATAAAGTAATTACAATTGTTTATAGTTATTAATATATAAACATTTATACATTTATTTCTTCCATTACTATA
This sequence comes from Leptothorax acervorum, assembly GCA_035220615.1. Taxonomy (NCBI): domain Eukaryota; kingdom Metazoa; phylum Arthropoda; class Insecta; order Hymenoptera; family Formicidae; genus Leptothorax; species Leptothorax acervorum. Next base: position 35,137 of record JASTWQ010000654.1, on the reverse strand, counting down.
TATGTATATATTGTATATAACTTCATATTTACAATTGCAATATAATGTGGAGTTTACAAAGAATACTTAAATAAATAATAAGCGTTGCTTTATATTTTATATATCTTTGTTAAGACTGCTTTTGAAAAAAATGAATAAAAATTTAAAAAATAGTAATTTAATTATAAATTTTGTGTTTGTTGGTACTAGTAAAATCACAAATTTCACATTTCACAGATACTGCTGGTACGTCAGATATTTGGCTGCTTAACTTTTTATTACTGCAATAATTTCGGATATACCGTGATACCACACGCTACTGAGAGTAAAATCCCACAACAGACTGTTTATAGAAATAAAATTTAAGCACATGTATGTTAATGTTATGGATAAATTTAACAATAAGTACTGGAAGATAATTTGCAAAAGATTTGTAAAGATATCAAATTCAGTTAATTTTTTATAATATTCCTGTATTTTTAATTAAAACAAAAAAATGCAAATTTTAAGTAAAAAATTATAAAAATTCAGTAAATTTACCGAAAAATAAATAAATAAATAATCTTTGTAAATTCACACCGATTTTTATTAATGCATGACGTGTACTAAAGCAACAAAGTGCTCGAGCACTTTGTTGCTTTGGGCGTGTACTTTTTTTTGACGAAGCCATGAACGACGGCTTTTACATGAAGTCCCTTTAGGTCCCATAGCGTGACATTTGAACTATAATTTGACTATAAATATATAGTCTGTTGTCACACAATTTTTATAATTACTATATAGATAAATTTTTACATATTTTTTTACTTTAGAATATTAAATTCATAGATAGCAGTTGTATATTCACGATTGCCAGAAATCATCAGGCGGTGGAATTTCTTTCACTTTAACGAACACAAATTTGTTTGGATCATACAACTCGCAAGCTGGCTGGAGGCATACATTTTCGCCTGTTCTGTCACAGAAACAAAGGCTACAGCCGTTATTGTAACTTTTGCCCGGTACGCATCTTCGCATCGAATAAAAATCTATTTAACATAAAAACAAAAATATTAATTTACAGATAACTATATGTATACCTATACATATTTCGCTCAAGCACAGCTCAAACGATTGATTACCCAGTAAACATAATGTCTAAAATCGAAATATATGACGTCTTTAAGATATCTTAAAGACGGCATCTCTTCCGATTTGAGATATGCGTGTTGTCTGGGGAATAATACTTAATTGTAGGCACGAGACGTTTCAGTTATTACTCACATGGAAAAGCTGAAATTTCCGGTACGATCAAACCGACGATGCTGACCATGACAAGTATCACAAATATTTTGGACGCCATAGCTTCAGCGCTTCTGATTTCTTTTGACGAGGCCATGCACGACAGGGGCTTTATATAGAGCCTCTTTAGATCCTATAACGTGACATTTCAACTGCGTTTTTTTTCTGATTCTTCCTGTTTTCTTTCTCGCATGTATTAACAGATAGCGTCGAGCGGCTAAAGCACGTTTAAACGCACGTTTCAAAAATACAGTTTAGAATAAGAACGGCATAATGTGCACGTATAGATATATATGTACGATGACGTTACATAAAATTATCACACGAACGTGTATAGGTAATGCTTGATTAGTATCTAACTGCTTAATCTTTTCGTGACAAATGGCCAGTTAGTTTTCGTCAAATTTCCCGGATTTAGGGTTATATAGAAATAAAATGAGTCAGTATACATAAGTCATTCATAAGTTTTTTGAACATTTTGTTTTTATTTTCTTATTCACTGACTATTACCTATATTATACAGATAGAATATCAGTTGGGAAGTAACGCGCGTTACTAATTGTAAGTTGTAACGTCATTACCGTTACAACTACTATTTTTCTATAACAAATAGGTAACGACGTTATACATTTCCTCATTTGTAACGTTAATAGTAATGCAGTTACATTAGTTACTTTTATGTTATTCTATCGCAGCCTCATCGAAAAGAAGGTGAAAGTTTTGAGGAAGAGAGCTTCAGGTTTTGTATGATGCAGATTAAGTTGCCTTAACCCGAGAACGGACACCTGAGGCTACTTAAACATCCCAGTGCCGAAAAAGTAAAGCTCACGTCACAGTAATTATGTGCTCCTTTTGTTTTTTAACCCTGCAACCGTAGGTACTATGTGCATTGTATGTTGCATGTTTTTCGGCATCCACTAATCGCACACATGGGTCGTTTGTGTTCGCGACATATATTAAACAACCTAAGACTTTACTAAAAATTCTGAATAAATCTATATATAGGTGTTCCTTGAAGCCTTAACTATATAAGTTTAAAGAATTATAATATTATAAAATTAATTTTACAATTGTTAATTTAATCGTTGAAAAAAAAACAATTAAGAAAACGCATCCTTATTGTTTAAAAATTTATAACTGTTATTAATTAACTTATTAAGAAAAATTCTCATAGATATTTTTATACTTGAAGTTAGGTACTTAAAAAAAAATATATATAGGAAACTTTGGGAATTAGAAATGGTTATTTATTTGAAGGGTCGAAAATCGCTAATCCTGTATGGCGGATTATAGAGTGTACAATTGATAAAAAATAAAGTATCGATGCTTAAACTGCAAAACTTCGTAAATAAGTCCAAAAATATCCAAATTTATTGATTTTAAGTAAATATAATAGAGCAAAAAAAAACATTTTAAGAACGAGAGCGATCGCCTCATGTTATCACTACCGTTTCTCATTGCAATTTTAGCAATTACCTATTGACTCAAAATCTTTGTAAAAATTCATATTTTGAGTAAAAAACAGAATTATAGCAAGAAATTTTTAAAAAGTCGAATTTTACCTATAATACGAAAACCGTAGGTACCTACACATGGGTCGTTGGCGTTCTTGACCGATGTTTACTGCTCGCTAGTCACAGGTAAACGAACAGATTCCGACGGCCCTGTGGCTTCACATTTCTTTTACCCCAAACTATTTTATGGATAGTTACGAACGCGCTAGGTAAACAGACCTTTAGAAAAAACCACATAGTCAAAATCAAAATGCCGTGGACGCAGACGACCCATGTATACCTACGGTTTCTTGGTTTCTCCTTACTTTTTTCGAAAAATATCGAGTAAATCTATATACATATAGTCCTCAAATACTGATAAATTGTAGAACAATCCAAAATATGCAATATGTAATTAATAACATCAATGACTTTTAATTGGAGTGTAAAAATAGCTCCAGGTGACCGTTTATAAAAAAGAAATAAGGCGCTTATTCTCGGGTTAATTAGGAAAGTTGTCAAGGTTGCTGTAGATAGGAAATAAATATGCTTCTGCTAAAAGTAGTAGGACTCGGTAATACCTATAGCTATGAGTAACTGGTGAAAATAGAGCTTGTATCAGGAAATTATTTGAATAAGTCTTGGCTCTTGCACTGTGCGTCGTTTTCTTGGAGATAGATGCTGATGTCATGTCACATGATAATATGTGACTTACAATTTTCTTTTTTTATATATATTTTCTTTATTTTCCTTTTATATTATTTTAAGCTAAATATTTAGATTACATTAAAATGTAAATTAAATTTAAGTTATATTAGAATAAGAAACCACAGTAGTAGATTTAAAGAATAAAAAAAAATAAAAAATATTGACTTTAAATTACCTAATATATGTGTTTAATATAGGTCATTCGCGCTAAAATTTTAATGTTCTGACCTTGGCCTATTTCAATAAATTTAACAACTTTTTCCCGAAAAGTATTCTAAAAAAGAGAAAACATGTATTTTTTTTTGTTTGAGCGATTAATATTTCCGATAATGTGATTTTTAATTAAGAAATTGAATTTTTCGGTAAATTTATACTTTTTAAAACGTTAATATCGTAAAAATATTTAATTCTATCGAAAAATAACTCAGATGGTTTAGTTTAAAATGAGTTACATCATATATATTGTAATTTAATTTTAATGCGAAAAATATTACCTCAGTCAGGGTTTGAACCTGGAACCTCCTGCTATCCGCGGATTTGATGCTTATTAGTATCAAAAGTTAAATCAATTATCGATTTAAAAAAAAGTATGTGGATTTACCTACTGTTCGAACAAAAAGCTATGTTTTAAGACCGACAAATAATCAGCGCACAGTGTTACTGATTGTGAGTTGGAAAAAGTATATACAAAATTTACACAGAAATATAAAATATTATTATTTATAGACTACCAAGATTCAGCCCGAATAAAAATGGCATCTTCTCTAATTAACAGTAAGATTTATATTCGGTCCTGTTTTACTTAATTATTATTGTTTATCCTAAAATTATCTAACATGTCATCTGGTAGAATTAGTATTTTTCTTGTGTTAAATACTTATGTTCGTATATTTTTTTCGAACGATGAAATGCGTACTGAAAAGCGAAACTCGTCGCTGTCAACATGCGAGGCTTATTTATAATTAAATGGACGTTTATCGACACACATTGTGCCGCTTATAAAATTATTCGGATTTTCTCACGTGTGTTACGAATGCTTGTCAGCGGTAACACTCATGCAGTAACTAATTAGAGTGATGTGTCTTTTATCACTTACGCTCTATCTACATAAATGTATTGTATATAATTTAATTATTTTCTCGAGATTTTTTCTTTTTTGAATTCAAACTCAGTATGTCTACATATTTCTGTCATTTTTTGAAAATAAGAGGAGAATAGAAAAATACAAGCTCTTTTGACACAAACGCAGCAGAATGAAGAAAGTCTTAAACAAATATCGTCTGAAAGAGAGGTTTAGATTAACATTCGATTGACACTATTATGTTAGCAAATAATATGTAACGTAGAATAAGAAGATCGATCGCTGTCTATGGTAGCGAATAAGTAAGTAATTTTATCGACTAAAAGGTATGATTCAATGGGAACGCTTTCTTCAAAGAAAACATTCTGTCCTCTCGATCGAGTCGTGTTAATTTTTAATGTTGGCACGTAACAAATTTATCATAATTAATGCTATTTTTGATATTAATAAAAAATTTATTTATTTTAATGAGCAATTCAGAGGCTTAGAAAGAAAGAGGCCTTTCTAATTGTCATTTCCATATGACAATTTATATACAATATATATAGGTATATACCTACACATATATGTTATGGAAGTTAATTAGAAAGGTTTTCCTTCTAAATCTCTGAATTCTTTATCAAAATGAAATAAAATGTATAAGTGATACAGACATATGATATTATATATAATCTGTATCTTATATAATACTATTATATTACAAACATAATTAATATAAAATATATAATGTCATATAATGCATATAAAATACAAAAATGCATCGTTAAATTGTTGTAATGCATTTATCAGTATAAATTTTTATTCAATAAAAGAGAATCTTAGGACCTCGAAGGATTTTAAATCCCCGATGAATAATGATAAAAAAACTATGCCAAATAATTAAAGATTTAAAAGATTATAATTAAGATTTTGTAACAGTCTTTCTTTATTTTTCTGAACTCCGTGGATATAATCTGTTTACGGTTTGTCGAAATCGAATTTCCTGAATATCGTCATTCGTTAGACGTCATGCGTCTCGTGAGATAGAGATTTCGAATTTATCTGCGAAAGGCAACAACGGAGAGGTCAACGATACATCGTAATTTTGCAATCGGCTGAATGGTTAAAAACGAATATTATCGTCAAAATATACCGATAAAATTAAGAAACAGCTATTAATATATGTTGAAATAAGTACTAATTTGCTGTGACTTAAATGCTCGTCCATCAGTTATCATATCGACCGACATTAACACTAGAATTACCAAGGGGGTCAAAATGACCCGTTTGACATTTTTTAAATAATTTATGCTCATTTTTAAAACATCATCATTTCTGAAATTTTTCCTGACTTTCATTAAAATTACATAAATAATTAATTTTATTAATTTGTTTTTTTCTTTTTCTCTTTTCTCTTTTAAAATTTCTTTGGTAAAAATAAATATAGATCTCTAGTAGTTCTAGTGTAAATGACCGATTTAATAATTCCATGTTGCGTTGTGTTTTAATCTTCTTTAGTTTATCTCATTGTCAGTCTGAGGCTTAGAACATCAGGTATATACATATACATATATGTATATATGTTCTAAGGTCTGAGGAGGTCTGCAAGATTCTTCAATGTTTGCAAGATTACAAGTTTTTAACATACAGTTTTATTAATTTTGGTAAAGAATATATTTATATAAAATTATATTATTGATATATAAGTTATCTCAATATTTTATTTATATTTTTATTTTAGCACTATAGAGTACAATAAATTTATACTAGAATAGATAAATTTAACATTTACTATTTATATTGTTTTTATATTGATTAAAATTATATATTGGAGTCCCTATTCTATCATAGATTAGCGACGAATAAAATTTTTACCGAACCCACAGTTAATGACGCCTGATATAACAATTAATAGCGCTTTGTAAAAACAAGCAATTATTTTAAATAATAAATGTAAAACCGACGCAAATTCATAGTGATTAATTAATCGCATTGACGTAATAGTCGCGTTAACAATTCACTGATTCGGGTAATACATCTCTTTAATGACGTTCGTTAGTCACGCGCGGGGGATATAATTCGATTTCTTACAATTATCAATGTATGAAAAGAGATGTGAATTTTATCTTTAAGTAAAAAAAAGAGATATATGGTAAAGCATTTCTTGTCGTAGGAAAATTTACGAAATTAGATTTTTGTCTGTCAATTAAAAACGCTTCTTAAGAAATGAAAATAAATTGATCGTATGCTAATTCTTAAACATTTTATAGAAACGTTGTAAAAATGTTAAATAATTAAATAATAATAATTAAATTGAAATATATTTAAATAATTAGTTAAAATATAAAAAATATATATATATAAAAAATAATTTAATAAAATATTTTAATAAAACATTTTATTGAAAAGTAGAAGTTACGTTAATCAAAAATATATGATAGGTTATACTAATGTAATAATAATTATTATGTAATAATTAGTCAAAAACGTCAATGTTTTAGATTTATGATTTTTTTAATAAAGTGCAACTAATATTGTATATTATTTGCATAAGATCTATCAAACTAGCAATTGAGAAATACAACTTTTTTCTTTTTACTTAATTACATTCAAAATCTTATACTTACAATTAGTTTAAAACAAGAATAGGTTTTTTAAATGTTTTTCATAAAATAAAAACCTTAATTCTTGTTCTATTACTACTAACTACTACACAAACATCGTAAAATGGTGCGACTAATTCTATTCACACAAATTTAAGACAATTAGAAAGAAAGAGAGAACAAAAGATAGAACAAGAACGAAAGAGAAAGAAAAGTAATTACTATTATCATATTCACAAGGACAGAAACGTCGTAAGCAATGATAAGATAAATAGAAAGCTCGACATTTTTGTTTCCCGTACAGCGGTAAATAAGTAAGGAGAAGAGATCAGTTCCATACAGAAATTATCGATGGATCAGTGGAATATTTTGAGAAAGAATCTTTCTACAAATAAATAAAAAAACTCCAAATTCATTTTTGTCGGAATTTTTTTTCTTTTTGCATTTCAAAATTATGAGAATCATCTCTCTCTTTTCTCTTTATCTTCTTCTTCTTCTTCTTCTTCTCTCTCTCTCTCTCTCTTCTCTCTCTCTCTCTCTCTCTCTCTCTCTCTGTTTTTTACTTATTTAGAGAGATCAGGTTCAGCGTATTCGGAATTTGGACATAGCATCAGGATATCCGGATGCGAAATCAGATAATAAATACTTATTGTTTTATAATTAGATATATAAACCATACAATAGGTACTAATAACTATAACCATGATGCTGAGTGGAGGCTTGTCTCTTATTCGCTTGCGTAATGAAAACAATTATGTCAGACTTCACATAAAGTCACTCATTTCTTCTTTTCTGCATTTTTTGCTGGACTTGTTACATGGCCTGGTGAGGATATGACTCAAGAAATGACTATTTTTCAATTTCGATAGCGAAGACCAGTGTTTAAGAAATTTTTCACGTTTATTGTTTAACGATTTAAAATACTTTTTAAATAATTTAAAAGACAACTTGTTTAATTATATAAAAAAGCACTTGTTAAAACAGATTAAACATTACAAAATTCTACAATTTTGGAACGATCTCAATTTCCGTATTAGATTAATAATAAATATAAGTAATAATTGGATTAATCTAATTATAAGTTGAAGTCTTATAATTGTAAGACTTATTAATTTAATTTAAAGTATTTACATGAATTTCTCTATATATTACGTAATTTAAATAATCTTATAGTTTTATTTATATATCATAACTTTATATTGCGTATAATTAAACATCATGTGCAATTAGTTATATATACAGGGTGTTCGAAAATTTAACCGACAAACTTTCAGAGATTGTCGGGGGCACTATAAGGATCTTTTTTTGCAAATAGACCTAGGGTCGGAACGTATCGTTACATATCGCTACGGCACACAGGGTGTTCGACATATAGGGTGTTTATTTGCTTAAATCTGTAATAATAAATGGGCCAAAACATCATACGACGCACTCGGGCGGTTATAAGAGTCCCCCACTTACTACCCCCATCTTCATTCGCGGATACGACCTTTTTCGAACACCCTGTATGCCGTGGCGATGTAACGACATGTTTCCGACCCTATATAAGTCTATTTGCAAAAAATGATCCTTATGGTGCCCCCGACAATCTCTCAAAAGTTTGTCGGTTAAATTTCCAAACACCCTGTATAATATGCTATATCAATTTATAGCATACATACAAAAATAACATTTAGAAATTTATTCAAATAATAAACGTAAGTATACATTTCGTGCATTTTTAAGCATTAAAGTAGGCTAATCATCTGCTATAAGTATCGCTATTAAATCGTTCGTGTATCATAATAACGTATTCGAGGATGCGTGTTTATTAAAAATTTACGTGTGAAAGTTTATACATAGTCACGTGCAAAGTCCGTTAAATCGATCGTACCACCTGCGTCGAATAATCATCAAAATTTATTGACCAGCTCTATTTGGCCCACCGCGATTCGATCCCGTCATAATCAATTAAGGGGATCCTGAAGCCGAATGTTTTCTCGACAAAATTACCATTTTCTATCATTTTCTATGTTACCGATCTATATCTGTCTTTGTATAGACAATGATCTAGACAAGGATAGTACCTACATCTGCATATATAAAATTTGGGCGGATAAATCTTTTTTTCTACGCTTTGAATCTTAGTTCTACTTGCATGATATTGTTCCTACTTGTTGTCCCTAGGGCGCACCAGAACCCTTTTGCATGAATTAACTGTACAATTTTTGTAATCATCGATTATTGTCGTTAGGTGACAGCTGTACGTGCCAAAAATAAGTGAGATTTTTAACTTTTTTTCGATTTTGATAAAAACTCGTCTGGTGCGCCCTTCATTTTTATGCGTACTTTAATTGTGTAAAAGAGTTTTTCGATTCTGTAAAGCCAATTCAAAGATTTATCCGCCCAAAAAAAAAGGGTAAAACAGTTCTACAAACGACTTCAGGATCCCCTTAACGTGGATTTGCCTCTCATGTATGCAGATATCTTGACATAGTATTTTCGAGTATGTGGTAAAATCGTGCGTAACGCGTCGCGTAAACATTGTCCGTGAACTGATTAAACGAGTGAGTAATCACGTGAACGCAAAGTGGATACTTACATTCGAGCTTGTTCAAATATCGATCGGTTATACGCTAATTTTCGAATCTATTTGTAGGCATATTAAGTACTATATTAAGTCTTAATTCGGCCTTTAACTCACAATCAGCCTTTGAATTTATGAAAATAAATTATGATCTTGTAGTTTTATGAATTATATATGTTATAATATATAAATACTTTGTTACATTTAAAACATAATAATATCATTAATATCTCTCTCTTTTTCTAATTATTCTATATCTTATATAATTATTCTCTTGCTTCTCTCTCTCTCTCTTTTTATATTATAATCACACTATACATAAAATATACAGCTTTAAATCAGTTAACCATAATTTATGATCTGCATCTATTTAATAATTTTAATATTTGCTTGCATTTACCTTATTATTAAATTACTGTTAGTAATATCTAATTTTATGCTTTGTTACATTATTATCTTTTACGAATGATTAGTTTTTAAATTTATTAATTATATAAATAAATTTTTAAGTGAATAAGTAAAATAATAAATAAATTAGCATCTTAAATTTGATATAATGGATTCTTTGTATTTATCAAATATTTATTTATAAACTTACAATGAAAACATCCAAAAACATTAGCATTGGTTATAGTCTTTCGGAAGTCAATGACCGCGTTTTCACTTTTAGCATAGGGTTCTCACGACAATTAACTACTTGAATAATCACTCTTTTGAATGCTCCATTATCCACGTTAGCATTTTTATTCAATAAACGTGTCAACCGCGCGTGACACATTTTATTTCTCTTCTTTCATTTCCGCCTGCATATTGTGGTTCGACCAATTGGTGTTTCAGCCACAAAACGTCTCGACAGCTTTTAACTCGTCTTGTTGCGATTTGTTTATTTATCTTAATTTTGATCGTCAAACGAGCAAGTAAATTTAAACCTCGTTTTTATCTGTTATAGGTATATTACTTTTTAAATTCCGACTTACAATTAGTCCATTATTTGTCGAAAGCAAGAGTATCCATGTAACACATTTGATTTATATTTTGTTTGTTTTTATGACAGTACATTAGTCTTATTCATTTTTATTATATTTATTATACTTTTATCCACTTCTACTAATTTACATTTAGAATAAAAGATTAAAAATAATTATTGATACCAATTATATATTAGTATAAAAAATAATTTTAACATTTAAGCTTATTGCCAAATTTTAAAATATATACTAAAGTTTATGCTTTAAAAATATCGTGTTGCAAAAGAATAATAATAAGTTATGATAGTATAAAGAATAATACAAAATAGAAACTCTCACGATAATTAATGATTATGATATAATGGCAGTAAAATATTGTTTTAATGACGTGATGATTTAGATAGAGTACCGATGTAGTTACGGTAACTATGGACAGAATTTGCAGCGTTTACTTGATAATTCACTGACTCCTCGAAACGAGAAAGATAAAATTAACACCGCGGACGAGCCCTCGTCTCTCGTCGTATCTAATGCTATCTCTTGAATCGTGGAGTTAATTGACCACGCGCTAATTAGGAAATTATTTGCATCAGATGTGGAGCATTATTTTCGCAAACGGTCGACGAGAAATGTAAAGAAGTCATATCATGTATATAATAATTAAAATTACGCAATAAAATAAGATTTATTAAGATTTATTAGCACTGTCGAGTTACAAGATTTCCGCTTTTCCGGCACGTGAGTCTCTCTCTCTCTCTCTCTTTCTCTCGCTCTTTGCCAGTGATGTGTGAAATAGAGAAAAGCAAAATTAACTTGGCACGGGCAAGCAGCGAGTTAGTAGGAAGGCTCTGGTATTCGACACGTGGCATAATCGAACTTGTTGTCAAATCAGGTGGGCGACAACAGGTGAGGCCGAGTGGTTTGTTTATCGCCGATCGCGGGATCTTCCGCGCGTCGCGTCGTCGTCGCGAAGAGGCTCGGAAGAGTCGTAGATTCGACTCTCGGCTCGGGCCTCCTGAGGCGTTGATTGGGGAGGGGCGCCCATATAAATGGTACCACTCTCACTCCTTGTCGACCAGTTCTCAGGGTGCGTTGCTCCCACGTGCTTTCTACTCGGTGTTGCTCTATTTTCGTTCCCTTTCTTTCTCTCTCGCCTCTTCTCTCGAAACGCTCAAAAGACCGAAAATCTATCTCGCGAATCTATACAAGACGAAATTCCGCAACGATGGGCACGAACGTTCTCGTCAGGATTTGCGGGCCAAAGCTCTTGCGCGCCGCAATGACCGAGCAAAAATCATGGATCGCCGTCACCAGATGTCTTAGGTTCGTAGAGACCAAGATTATTAGGATTGATTGATCCTTGGATCTTTAACTGATTAATTAAGAAAGAAATTCTTCAGATTGTCCTGATATGCATTTGTTTATAGATCTATTCTGTTTAGCCGCACGTTAGTCAAAATGTAACAAATGTGTATCCACATTTTGGAGAAAGAATTAAAAAGTAGGTGAAAGGTGTGCAGTTTGAAAGAACAAATCTATCATCGGGGCCACACACACAAAAATTGGCATTAATCCAATACGTAAACCTTCGAAACCGTTGCAGTATCTTTAACAATACTATAGAACAATTTATAATTGTTTTTTCTTTTAAGAAAATTGAACTCAGATTTTATTCTCATGAATTTCCAAAATAATTATATTAATTAATCAAGTTCTGAATTGAATTGCTTTAAACCAAATTTTAGTCAGATGATGGCTAAAACTTAGCCAGAAAATTAATTTGCAGGGACACCTGTTATTTATAGGAATTAATAAAAAAGTTGTAATTGTATTATACAACTTTTATTAATACTATCATGAAATCAATAATCTCTAGGTATTTAAGTACAAATAGTCGAATATTAACGGTGTTAATTTTTATTAAATGTAGTTGTCGATTTTTTCGACGATTACTTCAAGCTATTTTAATCATAATTTTATGTAAATTAAAATAATTACTGCCCATATATTTTTTACAGTAAAATAATTTTTAATGCTTTTTTTATACAAATTTTTGAAATATTTTTCCGTCTTCCATATCTGAAGTTTATATCTTCAAATTTTTTAAAATTTTTTGAATTGATAAGGAAAAGTACTCAGCTACATGATTTGATTGATGTTTTAATTCAAATCTTGTTTGATATCTAACAATAAGTCGTCCTTGCTACATTTTGTCGTTCTTTAAATACACACCAAAATGTCGCTCGTAAATCACAACTGATTAGGCTGTAAAACAAACCGCAATAAATCAAGGTTTCTTGAAAATAAGAGACAAAATATTTCTTGAAACGATCTACAATGCATAATCGTACAGTTATAATTTACTTAAGATAATAAATGATAGAAGAAGCTAATATCATCAACAACTTTGCATTTAATAGCCTGATATTGACGTCTTTACGGCGCTTTGCTCGTAAATGATTGCGCATTGCTGTTAGAACGGGAGTTACGGCAATGGGCGCGATTCTGTGAGATTAATGATCCCGTGGTTAATGGAATGTGGCCAAAGTTAAGGTCGGTAGCCGCGAAGCTTTCGCTTCATTACAAAGCAGGTTTCTGATGAACACGAATGAAAGGACGCGACTTAACATGATGCTATGTAAAGGATTCGTTTGTGAATTTTTCGTGTGTGATAATTCTTTACAAACAGGATTAATCAAAGTAAAATATAAAATAAAAGAAACATATAAATTGTATAATTAAAATAATCTGACGAATATAACAACGTAAATAATGAGAATAATAAATTGAAGAACTTTTGATGAGAGAAATCAATAAAATAATATTAAATTGGAAATAATATACACATATGATGGAGGAATAGAATAGTTTTTAAGCATGTACAGATTTTTGATAAGAGTAATGTGTATACTAATAAATTTGAATATGTAATATCTGAATTTAATATGTAAATTTAATGAATTTAATTAAATATGAATTGACGTGTATTTGGGTTATTTGTGTACTGTCATTCGAAGTTGAATATTCCTTACTCTTGAAGGAAATACGCACGAATACTTTTAATGACACTCTTTGTATCGAAATCTCAATGTATTGATTTGAAATACATAAAAATTTGAAGGAAGGTCTCATCGAGGTTATTCATACGCAATGCGCGTCCGAATTATTTATAATCTCGTCTCCTCGTACACATCACTTATCACAATGTCGCGATAACGCGTCGTTATTTTTACGGCAATCTAGCATCGACTGAAAACTAAAACTTCGAAACTGGTCTGCGTTATTAAAATGCATTATGCATTTTTTAACAAAAATAGCTTCTCTTGGAGTAAAATAATGATACTAATAACAGTGTCCCTTACGGAATCTCAAATAATTCTCTGATATTTAAATGTCAAATCCAGAATGAATGGAATTAAGTGCTCCGCGGCAACTAGCGGGAGGAAATTTCAAATAAATCACGCGCGTTCTCAGCGCGAGTGTTTGTATTGTGTGTATGTGTAAGAGGCCTCTTGAGTTAGGAAATGACTTTTCTCTTGCACAAGCCATTCTCTTACAGGAGAAGGGCTTCGAATGTCGTCATCTTTTGATAAAGACTGGACTTGTGGAACGCTGATAAAAGGAACAGAATAAGTGACAAGCAACGAAAGAATTAAACATATAGTCGCGAGAGTCAAACGCAAATGGAATGAAAAGAGTAAAATAATAATCGGTATCACAATACTAGTATACTGGGATATCTATTGTTATTTATAATATTTATATAGTAGAAACACACACACATACACACAAATTAAATTGATTTAACGATACCATAAGAATAAATTAGACAGCGTTGATATGAGATCTCTTTGGCGGTATTTAGAAATTGACGATTATTAAAAATTTTAAAAACCAATTAAACATTCATACTTATAGACAAAACAACAGAATGTAAGCTTAATATAAATTAAATGTAAACATAAAAGTATAGTATATACATGACAACATTTTGTTTATTGGTATACAGCAATTTACGTTTATATAGCAATTTCATTTATTGGATACGTTATTCATAGTAATATTGATAACAGAAGTATAAGAGTGATGTATCATCTTTCAAATTTTTCGCAGTTAATTTGACAATTTTATTTTTAAAAACTCTATCTCCGAATTTGAAAGAGGCAATACAACGTTGATAAAAGGAACAAAATAAGTAAACAAGCAACTTACAAAAGAATTAAAAATCGAGAGTCAAACGAGAAAATTACGCATATCTAAGGAATTTTCTCGAACTATACATTCCGAGAGAAGCCAGCACGTGCCGATTCGTGTCGCGACGTCTGACAAGCTATTAATGTTCAGAATATATCGCGATAACAAACTGACTGATGTTCAGAATATATCGCGATAACAATGTTTGCTAACAATAAGAAGATAGATACATCAGTTGTACATTTATCGCTATTTTTCTCTCACTGATGAGGCGCTTCTTTGTTCACATCGAAAGATGGTACTTTTTATCATCTCTTGTGTTAGTTAAAAAGAGCGTGATCAGGTTTTCTTACGGATTCCAGGGCTAGTTCGTGTTACATGTAGGTATATAGGAGGTCAAGGACGGCTTCGTCCAAAGTAGGCTTCCGCGCGCCTTCTCTCACCTTATTTATTATATATATTTTGATTGTCTTTTTTTCGTTTTGTCTGCTCGTCCCAGATGCTTTCTACAAACGGCGATCAACCTGTCGTGGAAACCGGTAAATTATACGTTTCATCCCAACTGACCTTATTGCGCGAGTCGTTAAAATGCCGCGAACGTAGTGCGAGTAAAAATTTAGCCACAAAACCTCTTGCGGGATTCTATACGCAGTGAACCGCATCCGTTTTCTATATGAGTTAAGAGAAATCGCGAATATATCTGATTGTACTCAACGATAAATTTTGTACGCATAACATATGGTAATAAAATATTTTACTATATATATACGAAATTATTGTAAAATATCGTATAACAATTAACAACAATTAAGTAAAACGTTTTGTAATTTTAATTTATAAGTATATTTATATAATTGCATTTTTCAAAATTCTTGAAAGAAAATGGAGTAATAACGAATCAGAGAACTTGATGAAGTCGACAGTTCGTCGAGTAACAGAACGCGCAAATAAACATTTAGTAATTACACTAGTATCAAGTGATGACAAATTTCTGTTGTGCCGCTGCGCTATCCAAGTTTGGAAAAATTTGCAAGAAAAATTTTGCGGCCGAATCATGTCAATGAATAAAAATCTAAACATGTCGCAGTGCCCTGCATATAGTCATCGCACCAAATCGCTGGAACAAAACCGAAATGCCAAAAGAAAACGTAAATACACGACGATGTAAAGTATAAGGTCAGCATTCGAGGATGGCTTTCTTCAGCGTGTGTCGTGTCTGGCTCTCCTGACGCGATATTCTCGTGTGAGCTTCTAGATTTACAGTGAAAAATATTTTCCTTTCTGACTTTCAACTCGTTTATTTAAATGCGAGAAAGGAGTGTTTGAATTGGACGCGTGTCAAAGCATTAAGACGCTAATGCAGATGGTATATCATATTTTTCGTGACATCATTTTCTGTCCGCGTGTCCAGAACTCCAGATACGCGAGCGACATGATGCATTGACACGCACGTGCGCACTATTGGCCGCTTATGGCAAAACAGCGTACTCGGATCGAGCAAAGGTCGCTGATCGTCACGAATACATTCAACCCTGCATCCACGCGAGTTCAGCAGGAAGTACATTAACCTCCGCACTTATTTTCATCCTTCAGTCTTTCCCCGAGCTCGTAGATTACGAGCGAAAACGAAAAATCCGAACGACAATGCATAAAGAGGAACACTGTATAAACAAAAGAGATATAGATAAATTATTGTTAACGCAGGAAGACGAATATTAATTTAACATATTTTGACAGCAATTGTTTGCAAAGCTATCATGTTTGTAATTTACATTGATTGTAAATACTTAATTAAATACATATACCTATATATTTAATGATGAAAGATCGTTTTTAAATTGATTTCGATCAAACGATTAAGTTAATTAAATTAATTTTTAGTATCATAAATGTCGAATTTCTATAAATAACAAATATAAATTCATCAACGGAAAGTATAAAGTTTCTACCATACAAAATATTATTTTGATTTGAATTTTGAAAAATGTCTCGCAATTTTTATTGCTCCTAAAAAAGCTCTACAAGTTACATCGGGATATATTGCATTATCAATCATTAGCGCGACTGTTAATAAATAAATAAGAGTTATTACTTTTTTATTTACGGTTTAAAAACGCTCGAAAATTGCAAACTGACAATTGCACTCTCAGACTTTCGATTGGTCGCAATCGTCTCACAATTGCGATAAAAGTAGGTCAACATCCGCCAAGCATATAACTCATCGATTGAATGATTAAAGACGATTACGTATGCATTGCACAAAAGTGACTTCTTTATCGCACGTGATCGAAGATAACACACAGTTCAATTTTTCCTTTGTCTGACAGCTCTACATACTATATGTATATACAAGATACATCACAAACTTTTAGGGAAAACTGTTAAGGGGAAAAGTAACACACAGTTTCGAAATAAGTACAAATCTCTGAATGAATTACCAAATTAATACTGTATTTTCAAATCAATAGCTATCTAGAAATTTATATTCATCGAAAGAGATAATCTCTCGCAATTCCGCGGGATGAATCAGGTATAAATCCATTGATTTTTCTAGACATATCGTTCTCCGGAGTTCTATGTGTCTTTAGCGACGACGAAAGACGCGTGGCATTAATTATGTAATTTCGAAATGACGTAAGCGAACATCTTTCGCTTTACACAGCTATTAATTCTCAGGACGATACCGCAGCAGCATGTCCACTTTCCAAATTAAGATCAAAGTTCGAGTAACGAACTGTATGCCGACGCGCGTCGGCACCAGAACCCCGAAACATCAGTCAATAAAGAATCTCTATACTAATATTGTTTGAGATATTGTCCTACTATTATTAGCTCAACTAATAATATATAGTAAACTAAACTAATAATAAGAAACTCAACTTTAAATATGTTTTAACGATTAATTCTGAAAATATAAATCTGATAGTTTTTAAAATCAAGCGAAGAATGAACCGTAAAATAAGTTGCATTTAAAACAGAAGTTTTTGATCTTTATTTGATCTATTTTTTTTGCAAAAATTTATGCTCTTTTAGTGGCATACTTTTTAAAAGTATGTTCATTTAAAATCAAATTTTAATTTTAGTTATTTTTAAGATTAAAGTTTAAAATTGAATCAAAATTTACACTAAGTAGTTCAAAGAACCTGTCGTTAAAACTAAGCTGTGCATTCTAGATTCCATATCACTTTCTTGCATGTCTTCTTAAGATAACAATTTGAGGATAAACAGATAATGCCAAAAAAATTAAAGTATAAGAACTGATGGATCTCACGATAATCGTAAAATCGTGTTATCTGTCGAAAACAATTTTTACGACTCGCGGATGTGATGCGTCTTATCTATAAATCAGAGATAACGAGGAATTTCGAACCCGAGCATTTGATCACGATCAGTGTGAATTACGCAATCGCCGGAAAAAACATTGTTCAAAAAGGCATTCAGCCTTGCCGAGGCGAAAGTTGAGAGTCAAAAATTTTCCGCTCGATCGGATTCTCTCGTCCCACTGCAGGATCGTTTCGATCACTTCCCACTCTCGATGCGACTTTTATGGCATCGGACCTTGATTACACACGTACACGACATATGTACATCATAAGTGTTGGGATCTTAAGAGCGCTTTATAATCACGCGGTCATGTTTTCGAGGAAAAGTAAAGTAAAACCGTTAGTATATAATATAGATTCAAGTAGAGAAAAAACGGGCTAATTAAGAGCCATTGCGCTGTTGGTGGTGCACAAATTTTATTAATTATTTATTTTAAACATGTATAATTTTTCCAACAAATAACTGCCTGCTGATAAAATTGTCAGACTTACAACACAGCTACCGTTGGAGTAGTAAAATTTTTTCCTTCTTTTTTTTAAAGGGATTTTACTACTCCAGCAGTAGCTGTGTTAGTAAGTCTGACAATTTGGTCGGCACGCAGTTATTTATTGGAAAAATTATATGTTTAAAATAAATAATTAATAAAATTTGCGCATCGCATTGCCAACAGCGCCATGGCTCTCAATTAGCCCGTTTTCTTTACTTGGTTTTTTTAAAATGAGCCTATACTTCGAATATAGATTCAACTGCCGTTTTATAATAGTTTCATTGAAAGAAAGGAAAAATTCCGACATCGTCTGGTACCGGAGAAGAATATCTATCCCACTTTGCGATGTAAAAGTTCCATCGGTAGAGTGGAAAGACTTGTGTTGGAGAACTGGAAAGTACCGCGTAGAACGATTATCGTTCAGACGTGTGGAAATCAGTTCGAACTCTCAAAAGCTCTAGGACCAAACAGATTACACGTTGGGACTAAGAAAACTCTGTATCTCTTTTGACCTCCGTCTCAGGTTTATCGGTCGTTCCGGCATCGGGGCATCGCGAAGGTTTTCGGCGAGGAACAAGAGGAAATCCCGTCGTTTGCGCGCCGAGCGACGGCGACGGTCGTGGCACTCGTGGCTCCGACACGCCGCGCCGGAGCACGCACGCCTCGCGTGCTCCGCGCGTGAAACCCTTATATGTGGGCGCACCTATCTTTTCACGGCACCACCACAATTAAAGCCTTTCCTCCGCGCGCGCATTGCATCGGCATCGCGGATGCGGCACGCGCGTCATGCCGCCGCTGCCCGCGCCGCCGCCCGACCTCGCGTCGCGTCGCCAGGCGATCGAGGACGGGCAACGGCGCGATGCCACGCGGCCGTCTATTAAGCCTTTTCCACGGCGTCGCTTTCCGGGAAGTGCTTTCTTCACGATACACAAGCGAGACGCGCCGCCGACGAGATGAGATCCTTGAACTGAAAGGAATTTTTCTTGCAGCCTAAAGTCGATGCGAAATAGCGAAATTCGTTCAAATCAGACAGATAGACAATTAAACACACAAAGCTTGATGCGGATATAAAGAAAGAGATTATAACACAAAATTAGTAGAACTAATGTAAATGAATGCGTGATCTTATCTTTTACGATATTATTTTCTATTTGGAACGACGTAGAACGTGCGCGCGTGCGGGAAAATGTTCGTAAATTAGGTGACTCAATGATAGACACGTGTATGCAATTATATCCGCATTATACGTTAAATACTGTAATAATTGTACTATTATAAATGCATGCATTATGTAATATAATATACATTTGCATTATAATATTAATATTATATATACTATCGAGAGAAATTATAATATAATATTAATAAAGAAGCAAAAGAAAGAAGGAGAAAAGAAAGTCATTCTTTTCGATAAAAGATGATTAAATTTGCACTTCACGATTATCTCTTTCCTAATTCTTATATTCTCCTCGCTGTACGAGAGATATGGTTGCAATATTCGCGAAAGTTCATTTATTTTTATAATATTTATCTTCAATATTTTTTGTTATAGTACCACTACCACTATGTCGCGCAGTATGCTGAAAGATTCGCCAAATGCGGCGTTGGACAAGACTCTGTTGCAAAAGTACCTCGATCTGCCCCAACCGGAAGATGCGATCCAGGCGAAGTACATCTGGATCGACGGTACTGGTGAAGGATTACGTAGCAAGACCAGAACCCTGGACTTTGTGCCGAAACATCCTTCCGGTAAGCATACTAATAATCGGATAGGTGTAAAATTTTTATACATTGTACTTTTATATTAATTAATTTTTTTCGGTAATTACGGGTTGATCCAACAAATTTTCTGATTGTGAGATGAAGCTTTATTTAATTCTGCATACTTTCTTTTTTCTTTTTCCTATGTTTTATTCCAATTCTTCTACTCCCAGATTTAAGAAGAATATTTTGAGATAAAGTTGTCTATACATATATGTTGTATATTTCTTTTATTTTCTATACTCCTTATAACTAAACCATCCTAAATTAATATCTATCTTTTTAGTGTCTTTTCGTTACAATTACTTTTTTTTTCATGCACTAATCGGTCTGTCGCAGATTTTGCATATCTTGATATTTCCGATTTTAACAAATTCTCTAATGAAAAAAATGTATTTTTTTCGAGAGTAGAGAATTATCTTTTGTTAAAAAACATCTTCCCGAGAGGAGAGAATCCTTCATTGAAGATGATTCATTCACGTGATCGAGTGCCTTTGATTTTCCATAAATTCCAATGATACTGAGTAGTCGGGACTTGATCAGTCAATCGCTACCGATTGTTATCATATTATACACTCGCGAATCACGATACATGAGCGATTTTACAATGCGTCACAAAGAAACAATTCTGTATAAATATAATAATAATATATCTATTCAGTAACATAACAGTAAAATAACACATTTAACTTGATGACGATGACTGAGATCTTTATTACAGAAATTAATTATCATGTATCCATGAACATTATGAGACTACTGCGCTCATCAGAATACAGCGATAAAAATTCTAATTTAATGTGTCTCGATGATGAAAAAAATGATAGTAAAAATTTAAACGCTCATCCATGCTGTATTACGTACTGTAATTACGGAAAGAGTTTATCTCAAGATTTAATGGAATAATGTTATTTAACGTTGTTTTAGTAATATTTATTATTAAGCTAAAAACTACAGCAGTGAACTTTGTTTACAGTTGACAATCTCTCTCTCTCTCTCTTTCTCATAATTGATAAAGATTTTTTATGACCGACTATCTCGAAATATAATACAGATATCACTACTTATGCATCATGCACTGTTATTTATTCGTTGAAAATGTATGATTCAAAAATAAATCGAGGTTTACAGATTATATATGTTAATTACATTAAATATTAATTATTTTATTAATAATTAGAATGGCTTCTTTTCAAATAAAAGTTTGATGAAAAATTAAAAGCCATTAACGGATTAAGTCATATATCAATAATGGATATCGATAAATTTCCCGTTTCTCATTTAATCGACAGATTTCGAGAAGAAAATAAATTTAAATATTTCATCAGAACATTGATTTAAATTAAAACTTTTACATTTTGAAGTTTACTTTGAAAATTTATCCTTTAAGATTAAGGGTTAATTATTAAAATATTTATTATATATATAATATATGAGTATACGAAAATTAAAAAGTTAGAAATCACTTATATTTTATAAAATTAGTCGCGGGAAATTGTCATATAATTGGAGAAAATCGAAACGCTGATTTGCTGAGGAAGAAGCTCCAGTAAACGTGACCTGCTTTATAACTGATCGCTTATAGCTATTTCTATACGGAATATCAAACTAAATTATCTTTTCCAGAACTGCCAACGTGGACTTACGACGGCAGCTCAACGTACCAGGCCGACGGTGCCAACAGTGATATATTCCTCTACCCGGTGGCGATTTATAACGATCCCTTCCGTCGCGGTAACAACAAGCTCGTGCTCTGCGACACTTACTACAGCGACAAGACGCCAACAAAATCGAACAAGCGGTATCGCGCGAACCAGGCGATGGAGACTATTAAGAATCAGGAACCCTGGTTCGGTATTGAACAAGAGTACACTCTGTTGGATTTCGACGGTAGGCCGCTCGGTTGGCCCAAGAACGGCTTTCCGGGGCCACAGGGACCCTATTATTGCGGCGTCGGCGCCGACAAGGTGATCGGTCGCGAGATCGTCGAGGCCCATTACAGGGCCTGTCTCTACGCCGGCGTGAAGCTCGCTGGTACCAACGCTGAGGTGATGCCCTCGCAATGGGAATTCCAGGTGAGCAAATTTAAGCCAACGCAACGTAACGAAAAGCGGAAAGAATACGCATAGCGTTCTCCTATAACTTTACGGAGAGAATTTTCTCTTAAAATTTACCCTGAAAATCTGGTAATTGTGGGACATCTTGGCATCAATCAAAATATTATCGGTAACGATAGGAATTTTTTAAATATACAAAAGACATTTTACACACAATTGTAATAAAAATTACCAAGCAGATGGGCAATTTTTATTACAATTGTGTGTAAAATGTCTTTTGTATATTTCAAAAATTCCTATCGTTACCGATAATATTTTGATTGGTGCCAAGATGTACCACAATTACCAGATTTTCAGGGTAAAATTTAAGAGAAAATTCTCTCCGTGAATTGGAGTTAATCTTTCTTTGGTGACAAATGAACGGAAGATCAAAGGTTTCATAAAATCTTAAATTTAACCGTGATGATCCAATCAGACAGTAAAGTCTGATTTAATTGAAGATTTAGTTTTACTTGTGTAGTAGAAATATATAGGTAATTTAAGATCTTTGTCCTGTCTCAAGTTTAATTTAAAAATTAAACTTGAGACAGGACAAATATCTACTGATATACTGATAGAGTATAATTTAAAAATTATACTTTATCAGAATTTTTTAAATTTACGGACTGTGCGTAACTCGAGACTCGCAGAAATATGATTTATAAAAAGTTCTCTTATGGGAAGAAATTAAATACATCTCCCCTCTACGAAGAGTTATTATCGTGTTTTTTTACTATGGATCCAGGTGGGACCATGCACGGGCATCAGCGCCGGAGACGATCTGTGGATCGCCCGATTCATTCTGCACCGCGTCGCCGAAGAATACGGCGTGATCGTCACCCTGGACCCGAAACCGGTGGACGGCTCGTGGAACGGTGCCGGTGCCCATACCAACTTCTCGACGAAGACGATGCGTGGCGACAATGGTATCGCCGAGATCGAGAAGGCGATCGACAAACTCAGCAAGCAACATCTCAGGCACATCCAGGCGTATGATCCGCGCGGAGGGAAGGACAATGAGCGCAGGCTGACTGGCAAGTGTGAGACCAGCAATATTCATGACTTCAGTGCCGGGGTGGCCAATCGAAACGTCAGCATCCGCATTCCCCGTGGCGTCGCCGAGGATAAGAAGGGCTACTTGGAAGACAGGAGGCCTAGCAGCAATTGCGATCCCTACTCCGTTTGCGACGCTCTGGTCCGTACTTGCGTGCTCAACGAATAATAAAGCCGCGACGCGGCGAGGGTACGTGTGGAAGACACGCCGGACCGACACGCACACACCTGTATACACCTGGAGCGTACAATTACTTGTAGAACTTAGAATCCTGTCTGTTTTCCTAATTCGAAACGGTGGTTAATGTTGTATTTATCTACCGGAAAGGAACGCGAAATTTGAGCATTCAGCGTCTATAAGTAAAATTCGAAATGTTTAACTGCAGGTTCTACAAAAACAAAATTTGCCATTAACAATCGGGCATGGTATTGTCGAAAGAGAATTGACCGGTTAGTGTTACAAGATTGGTTCGGTTCTCTTTCGTTGTTTACATTATAAATAAGATATTATTGTTCAGAGAAGGGCAGAGCGGACCATTGATTCCTGATCAATTTATTTGGATTGTCGATGCAGCTCGGCCGTATTCATAGTCAGGATATAAATTAAAAGCGAGCTTGTAATTATAAGTGCGAGGCATATGTTACTGTTCAAGTTATCTCGTTAAATCCCTTCCTAAAGCTCGTCTTTTTATAGATTTTATAATACTATTTTAGAAAGCGATATAAGAATAAGTAAGGAGAATGAAGAAGTTTATAGCTACGCATTGTTTGAAAATAGCATAAAGAATATAATAGGATATAAAAACAAAAAATAAGTAAACAAATTAAGGGAAGTTCGTAACACACTAATTTTTATACATGCACCGAGTTCTTTTGCGCACATGAAACTGTTGAATGTTGAGCAAATTGTGAAACAAACAAGAAAGTTCAATTTTAGAAGAGAAATTTAATCATAAAGTTTTAACATAATTATTATGTTTTTAAACATATTTTGTTTATTTTTTTTTTTATAAAGTTTGAAGCTTGACCGTTAGCTTTATCGATACTATTATGTCAACAGTTTTTGTTTTTAAATTTAATTAATTTAAATTTATCATCTAATAACATCATATATAAATTCACATATGTATACACATAATAAATATATATAAATATTTATAATATATATAATATACATACAATTGCGTTAAACTACATATCTGTTGTCGTACAGTCACTTATAAATTATGTACATATTATATAATGTATCATAAGCGACTGGACTAGTGAGACGCTCAAGTTATCGCACTTGAGATGATGCCTCACTTGGTACAATATCAAATTAACGTGATGAATACTTTATAGATTAAGGCGTTTAATTGCATTATATTTTTGTATATAGTTGCATATATTGCAGCTAGGTATGTTGTAATTACTGTGCTTTAATCAAATAGCGTTTAAAAGAAAGAAATAAAATACAAGCTGTCCTTACTTTAGTCTGGATGTATAGTGTGTTATGGGAAGACAAGCCAAGTTGTTTAACGCATGAAAAGTTCTAGCTAAAAGGTTTAAACATATTAAAACGTTTTACAAGTATTTGTTACTTTATATTTAAAAGCAATATTGCGTGTGCAAAATAAAATTGCAAGGAACCGAAATTTTTATAATAAACAACTTTACTACTAACTAAATTTGTTAGTAAACAAATTATATGTTATATATATATAATAATATATATATATATATCTATATAGAACGCATTAAAATAATTATTCTATTACACGAAGTTTGACGAAAAATGTCTTTAAGTCGCAAATAACCAGAAAAGTATAAAAGAACTAAATATTAACGGAAAGTTAATTTTTTAGATTTTTTAATAAGTTCTAAAGTTTTTTAATGAAGACGGATATTTCGTTTGATTATTTTTGCATATTAACCAGTGTTCGGATTAGTGTCGCGCGCGGCTGCGGCGCGATGGCACAAGTAAGCGCGCGAAATGACATACCTAATACAGTGCGCGACGCAGTGGCATAATCATAATGTTTATTCAAATATTTTCACATCTTGAAGAGAATTGGCTTCCGAACTGTGTATAATAAATCTGTATATTATGTAATCTCCAACGGAAATATGATTTTAGTTTCAACAAAGCGATTTAAAAAAAAAAAAAATTTAGATAAATCGTATAACGTTAAAGCTATGTTAAGGCTCTTCTCGTCAAATTTTTTGTTGTTAGATATCATTTTTGTCAATTGGTTATTTAAAAATTTAGATATATAGTTTACAAATGTATGCTTATCTGTCGGGTTTTCAAGATATTCAAGTGCTAAGTTATGCAGTTATATAATGTAAATTTTCTAAAATAATCTTAGAATTCAGTTCTTCTTTTTCAATTCGTATAAAATTTACTATATGAATAGGACTCTGATAAATTATCTTTCCGAGTGTATCTTGGACATAATTCTAACGCTTGTGTTTTAGAATCCACTATCTTCTTTGAAATCCGCTTTTCTCCAAACTGTATTAAATTTGTTATATGCAGCTATACATATTAATACTGCTTTAGGGTCCAACCATTTTCTAAATGGTTTCACTAACTGGAACGTATTTGTCAGATGAAGGAATAGTTTACAACTATTCCTTGTCTTAAACATTATTTTAATTGGAATTTGTATTATGTTTTCCAGATGTTATTTTTATTAAAAAATATACAGTAATTACAAGACTGATATAGCTTATTTAAAAAAAGAAATTTATTATCTTCTCTAGAAACACAATTTTTAATATTCAAATTGCCTTCGAAATGACATATTTGTGGGAAATAGTTATTTTACTAAAAATGTTATTTAATATATTAAATATAAAAATATGTTATCAGAATCTAACGATTAAAAATATATCTGAAGAGAAACGAGAAGAATCGGTTCTCTGAATATATCCTTAACGTTGTTACAAAATTAGACATAAGATTAACTCAAGAAAAATAAGGCGATCTTCGCGTGAATTATGTTTTCAATTTAAGTTTGGACTACGAATACGGCCCAAAAGCGTAGCCGCTGAATTAATTCTGAATTATCGCTTATTCGTATTTGACATGAGAAAATTGTGTTCAGTATCATTAAATTGTAAGCTTCACTTAGGTATGTAAAGATCACGTCAAACTTCGAAGCAGATCTGTTTCTAGGACTTTTTAACGCTAAATTCCCCAATCTGTCATCCGATTCTGAATTTTATGACGTTACGACGTGAAATATAATGCGTTTAATATAATTTATCAAGAAGACACAATGTAGATGCGTGCAAAATCTATATTAGGCGGCAGAAAGATCTGAGGGATAGTTTAAGAGTGCGTGAAAGATAATAAATACCCCTATGAGGACATCCATCGAACCGAGCGTCCTGCTGAAACGCCCATGTTTTTCTTACAGAAGCTAATTAGCTTATATACAGTACGTTCCATACAGTTCGATGAAAACATCGCTTATACTTTCAGACGAAGAATGATACCATCCAACGTCCGTTCGTCATTATCCAGTTAGATGAGAGCCGCGATTGTCGATGCTCTCAAATATTTCTAAGTGAAAAGAAAGTTGTCCGAGAGTAACGGAAGTTGAGGCTCTCACGGTCGCCTATGTAAAATTGAAAGTCACTATTGATAAAATGTAGTATAACGTGGAAGTAGTATATTATAAAAACATATCCTTTATAGGGATATGCGAGGGATCAATAAGGGTGTGACGATCGACCGCGAATAGAGCGATTTACCTTCTTTGACGTCCACGCGACATTCTTACAAGGACGTCGCATGAGCAGTATAATCTAGCAAATATGTAGAAAGTTAATGCAATTAATTACGTCTAAGAAAGTTTATTATTTCGTAAGTTTAACGCGAGACTACTA
Organism: Leptothorax acervorum; assembly: GCA_035220615.1. Taxonomy (NCBI): domain Eukaryota; kingdom Metazoa; phylum Arthropoda; class Insecta; order Hymenoptera; family Formicidae; genus Leptothorax; species Leptothorax acervorum. Next base: position 7,685 of record JASTWQ010000654.1, on the reverse strand, counting down.
AGTTTACCGCGGAGTCGGAAAACGTATTATAGGTACGCGGTGTCTTCGAAGGAAGGTGGTGTCGACCGTTGCCAAAGCGAGAGTTCGCAGACGCTATTAACGTCGACAGTTAAATTTTTAGAGGATTATAAGCTTATATGTTATAACAATTGTTATAAATAAAGAGGTTTCCACCATTCTCAAATTTATTAGATACGACACTCTCTAATTTGGCGAGACTTTTGTAACAGCTACGCAGTCTCTGCTCTTCGAGATTCTCTTCTCTTCACTTCTTCTAATTCCAAATTCCTTCGAAATTGGAATTCTTCTGCCGATGTACACCCTCTTCTTCCGAGGCACTTTGTGTACGAGTGAAATACGTATAAGATTTTATGCTAACTCTTAAGAACGGATCCCATACATGTATAAAAACAAGCGATGTTTATATCAATGTGTTTGAATTTATGTAAGGCCATCGCATTGATACCGCGACAATAAAGTATACGGATATTCTGCTTCGCAAGATAATAAACACGAATAACGTCATAACAAACACCAATGAAACGAAAATGTTAAACTTAAGGAAATTTCGTCGATCTCGTCGACGAAGACTTTTCACAACAAAAAAGCAGCGAAATAACGCAATCAATTAAGAATTTTATTTTAAATACTTTAAGACACATGATTTTCACATCGAATAGTTTTAAATATTAAAATAGTTCAATGTCTAATTTAAGTAAGGATTAACCAAATAGAGTGTCTCAATTGTCTCATAAATTTGTAAAAATTTGTAAACAATGCGAATTGTAAGCACAGAAACGAGCTTAATGAAAGAATTATTTTACTATTATTATCTTCTTTATTACACCCTGACAGTCTTGCTAGTCCTTCTTGATCTGCTTTTCTATACAATTACTATTATTATCAATATTATCGTACAATATATATGAACATACAGTCGATATAACTTGTAGGTATATTGTGTATTTTTCATATTTATATATTTATTATGCTGACTTCATCTAAGTATATTGTGTACCATGACCATCGTTAACAGTATATATGTATAGTCATTATTCTTACTATATATGGTTATTATTGTTATTATTAATGATAATAGCAAAGAGCGGAGAGGTTTTTCCCCAAGGGAGCAATTAGATATTTCAGCGAGTGATGGAATAGGTATTCGCAGTTGTTACGTTTACAAAATAAAAAATTCTACGAGTTACGTTATCCCTGCCAGTCTTGCACCCATTCATTTCGCACACGACATTGCTTTGTTTGAATTTTCCATAAAAATAAAAAATTAATTACAGGAAATGTAGCATATAACTATATATTTAAATGCATTGACAACAAACTCCAAGAGTATATTAAAATACCTTCTCAAAGCGGTGTGTTTGATTCCAAAGTAAAGTGTCGCTGGTACCTTGAAAGACTAGTATTGCTCTGATAGTGTCGAGCGGATATTAGAGGAAAGTCCCCGATTATGAGATACTACATCTATTTTGTGTGATTGCCGGAAGTCTATGGGCAGAATTGAAAAATATAGTAGGTAATTTTGAAGGGAATTTAATAAGCTTTAAGATGCTAAAATGTAAAATTTAATTTAAACATTGATTTTTCTGAAAATTAGAAAAATGTAAAAAATGAGCTTTCAGCAAAATCGAAAAAGTGTGCTCTTAATATGAGAGACCCCGGGAAATCGCTAATAAAGTGCAAAATACATCATATTGTAATTAGACAACTTTATTTAAAGTTTCTAAAAGACAAATGTAATGGAGAAGCACATTTGCAACACTCGTAAACACACTTATACCCAATAATATACCTAATCTGCCCCCTCCACCCTTCCCCCTCAAATCAAGGTCAGCACACACTTATAATTTCGTATAAACCTTCCCTTAACGTTAATATAGTATTTTCTCTTATTTTATTACTGTACAATAACTTTCATACTCCAGCAACCCAGGCTAGTACCCTGAGTATCTCATGTTACGAGCCCCACGCCTTGCAGTTTCGCGATCACCAAATCTAATCTCTACAATTGAGCAACTCAATATATCCCGTATTTTTTTATTAACACGACCTTACTCTATCGCTGCATGCAGAACTCATTGCCAAATATTTATTAATTATATAATAAACAAAGTTTAAAGTCTCATATCCACGGCACTTGACAACATCCAATTTCACAATTTCTTTCTCTGCAACGACCACATGCACGATCAAACAATGATTTTTACACTAAATAGGTTTTACCTTAAGGGCAATAAGTTTATGGTGGAACTAACTGATAGGGCCTATTAGTTTAGCACAAACTTCGCTATCGCATATTAGGAGCCTATCTCATAATAGGGGACTTTCCTCTACGTGATTGCAATCGCTGTGACATTCGCAGCAGCTCTGGTCAGAAACCCGTTACATTGCTTAAACAATCCGTCTAAATGTTGATAAAATTATGCGAACTGCAATATTAATTTAAATAGTCACAACCAAGAACAGAGATTTGAACGTATATGTACACAGAATGTATAATTAATTAACTTTCTCAAACATGCAGACAATCGGCCAAATATTAATATAGTGAATTTGAGATACACTAACAGGACTTTTTTTAATTTTCTGATTGCTTAGCAGAAAGTCTTATCTGCTTAGTTTGTGTTTTACATATATTCCGTCTCTACATTGTTTCTTCTAAGATTTCCTCTATCGACTGAAAATTGAAGTTTATCTTACACTTAATAATATCAACAATTATATTACAAGAATATTACAATTAACATTATTGCGAACGTTGCCTGAATTGAAAATTTTAACCGTATACAGAATTTTCAGAAAAGAACAAACATAAACAGGTAATAGCATATAACAGACAGAAAAACGACGACGGCGACGACGGCGAAAACGTACCCTTAAATAAAAATTTCAACATTTGGACTTTATTTAGACGCAATTAAAACACGTAGAGAAAAAATAAAGATACTTATCTGATATAAATTAAATCCAAGCTATCAATTAAACCTAAATTAATGAGAACTCGGTCGGTTCAGTTGCTTCTGACAATGAGATCCGACAATCTCAGGTATATCTGCAACTGGCTGGCTTGCGTATATGCATACATGAGACCGTCTCGCGCTATGTAATAGGTACCGTGTGTCTCTTGAGTCAAGAAAGTGGTCAAAATTAGTTTAAAGGGATCGAAATAATTTTAATTTAAAAGTGACTTATTTCGTGGTAAAATTTCGCTCTAAAGGGGTCGAAATAAATCACTTTTAATTTAACAGTAACTTATTTCGACCCCTTTAAAGCTAATTTTGACCACTTTCCCACGGGTTAAGATGGATAAAAATGCTACCATCGTATTCAGCGACCAAAAAAACATAGGATAACACGTTACACTTTTTAGGAAAAAATTGGCCTATTTTACCCACCTTACTTTGAAACGCTGTAACTCCGCGAAAAAAAATCGTACAGACCTCAATTTTTTTTAATTTGCAAGTAAAAATTCATATTTTACGATGGTTGTCATAACATTTGCAAAAAAAATTTATTCCACCCCGTAGAGTGCGTCAAACTTTGCAATTTTTTGAAGAAAAAACACGTCCTTATTTTTAAAGAGATGGCGGACAGGGGGGAGGATAAAATTAAAATCTAACGGTGGTTTCTTAAAGTAGAGACTTTACCCTTTAAAATGAAAAAAATGTTTTTAAATACGACCATTTTTCACAGAGATACGCTTATTTAAAATTATGCAAAATTTTGATATATATAGAGTGTTGCAATAATTTTGTTGGCTAGTGTAATATCTAACTATCTTTTAGTGTCTTAATTAAGAACTATGAGTACTAGTCTTGTAAAAATTTTCATTAAAGTTATTTTTTATGCACTAATCGATCTGTCATCAGAGTTTGCATATCTAGATATTTCCAATTTTAACATATCCTTTAATGATCAAAGAAACGTACTTTTTTTGAGAGAAAAAAATCTTTTGTAGAAAACCCGTCTCTCCCCAAGAGGAGAGAATCTTTCGTTAAAAAAATACATCTCTCCCTAATGTTCATTTCTATCAATGTAGATTAACTTTAATCTCAGTTTAACTTGCTTTTCATCTATTTCTAGTTTTAAGAATTAGAAAAAGATGAAAGGCAATTTATGTTAAACCGAGATTAATGTTAATCTGCATTGGTAGAAATGGACATTTAAGAGAATCTTTTATTAAAAATGACTCATTCGCGTGATCAAGTGCATTTAATTTTTCATAAATTCCAATGGAATATGGAGTAGTCGGGATCGACTCGATTGATCAGTCGATCGTTATCGCTACCGATCGTAGCCAATATACACTTCAGCGAATGATCTGTCGAATCAATGTCGATTTGATTTCGATGAGTAGATAAATAGACACTGTCGAATATATGATTGATATTTTATTATTTTAAATTTCTCTTATCATTATTGTTTTTATAATACTTGAGCAATTATGAATATTTTTGTTAGATTTCTATTGTGTTTTGGCCGATTCACTACCGCAAATACAGTATATACTTACAGGTACATTGTGCTTTTTCCGATTTTACATCGACTTGATGTAGAATTGACCGAAAGACAATAGTAATCTTATAGAAATATTTGTAATTGCTCAATTAACATAAAAAAAACTATAATGAGATCAAAGATGACAAAAATATAAACCTTTATTCCACATAGATCATTTATTTTAAGTCCACAAGATTAAAAATATTAAAATTAAAGGATTGCTACTCGTAGTCGATTTTTGATGAATATTAAGAATTTTACATTAGCATATGTATGTATACATATAAATAAAAAAATTTTTCTATAAAATGGCTAAATATCACTAAATATCATTAAAAGTTATATAGCAAAAGTTCCTAATATTCTTTCACTCTAGTCAAAGCTCCTATTATTATAATGTTAAAAACGTTGGTGATTTGCGCTCGCGATTAACCACTCGGGCTGTGTTCCAAAATTCAACCTCTAACTAAAATGCTATAGCGTACGTGACGTAAACTATAGATTTTAGTTACCAAGATTGAATTTTGGAACGCAGGCAACACGCAGCCCTGCAAGATATGATATTACTGACTTTATAAGTGACTTTTAACAAAATGATTATTCATATATTTAATATTCAATAGTAAAAGGAGCGAACATAAAGATAAAAGGAATGTAAAATTAGTATCACGTCTTATTAAGATCCTTTTATAAAAATTTTTATTTATTATATCTACCAGGTGTATACAAAGTAAAAATTGTATACACAGGTGTATACAGAGTATAAATTCCATCGTTATGCCTAAGTATTTTTTTAAGCGTATTGGTAACTCACAACTTGTCGATGTATAAAACATTATATACATTTATATACTCGCGCCTATGTATAAAGAGGTAATATAAAAACATATCTACTAAAAAAATAATTTTACATAAATGTATACAGTTTTGGGTATGTGATTGTGTTATGTAAATTATCGTAACCCTCCGTATGCATACGTAGGTTTACGGTGTCCGAGCCAAAATGACATCTGCTCGTAACTGTAAAATTTGCGAGCCTGTCAGAAAATACTAAGTAAACGATGTTTATCAAAATGACTATAAAATCGTTATCTAAAATGTTTATAGATGTTTTGTGAATTTTTTCAGATTTTTAAAAATATTTTAAGGTATTGAAGAAAATAGCATGAAACGTGATAGACCGACGTACGTGTGTACTGGGAAGGTACCGAAAAACGTATGCACACGGAGGGTTAATTATAACTTATAACGTTACAAAACTATAATAAATGCATGGTAAAAGAGTAAATGTAAGAATGTTAGATATTTGGCACGTGTTTGTCGCATGAAAGTTATAAAGAACATGATTTATTCAAAATTACTTATTCTCACAAGTAACCTTTACCAAGTGATACGCGGCGATTTTTTTCATCTTTTGGGGTGTAATTCCAGGAACCCAAAAAATAATCATTTATGCCGAAAAAATTAGCTCAATATTGTTTAGACCACTTATACAAGGTATTCTTTTTTTAATGATATAGGAAGGTATGATAAAATATCTCGCAAACAACGTATTTGCGAAAAAAGTTTTTTAAACAATAGCTGCTTAGTTTCAATGGACACATAAGATAATAACATTTGATCTAGGGAGCCTCTCTGAAGATCACGATAAGGTCGCCCCTCCAACTTTTTCAATAAAATTATAAGATTTTATAATAGAAACTGATTTGTTTCATCATCCTTGCGATAAATATATTTACATACAATACAAATATATAAAAAATTTTTAAATATAATTAACAAAATTTTTTTTATATATATAGGAATTTATATTTATATAGAATATATTTGTGTATATACACTAGAGTGGTCCTATTATATGTATTATATATGTATATTTTATCGCAGGATGATAAAACAAATCAGTCCCTATTATAAAATCTTATATTTTTATTGAAAAAGTTATAGGTAATCTTCGGAAAGGTTCCACAGATCAAGAAAATGTTATAATCTTATGTGTCCATTGAAACCAAAAGCAACTTTTGTTTAAAAAACTTTTTTCGCAAATGCGTTGTTTGCGAGATATTTGATCATACCTTCCTATATTATTAAAAAGAGAATACCTTGTATAAGTGGACTAAAAAATATTGAGCTAAATTAAAAATAATGTTACAAGTGAGAAACATGTAAATCTTAGAATAAGCTCAATATTTTCTAAAAGACCTAAGCTACATGTAAATACAAGTCAATAGTTCCTAAGATCAGTTTCGCATATCAATCAACTTCCTTTGAAATTATTTTAGATTCATTATGATACGTTTTCTCGAGCGCTAAATCCATAACTGTGGAACAAGCAGTCACCACCTCACACCAAACTATCTATAAAGTACAACATCATATTACATCATATTGATATTGTATTTTAATTTTCAAGTTTTCGCTAAAAAAAATTTTTTCGAAGTGAAACTTCTTAAGGCACGGGGGGTGATTCGAACCAGAATCGTCACGAAAGTCCGTCACGGAAGTCGCGTTATTTAAGTCCGTCACGAAAAGTCGAAACTTCTACGGGAGTGATTCGCTGCGTCGCGTTACGCGTTCGCGTTATAGAAGTCCGTCACGAAAGTTAAAACTTCTACGAGAGTGACTCGGTGCGTCGCGTTACGCGTTTGCGTTATGGAAGTGCGTCATGAAAATTTGAACCTTCTACGAGAGTGATTCGGTGCGTCGCGTTACGCGTTTGCGTTATGGAAGTCCGTCACGAAAAGTTAAAACTTCTACGAGAGTGATTGGGTGCGTCGCGTTACGCGTTTGCGTTATGGAAGTCCGTCACGAGTAGTAAATAGTAGTTAATGTTATTACGTACTTCTTATGTTGATTGTAAAATTTGAACCAGATTTGTAACTTCTTCTTCTATTGTTTTTTTATTTTTTCTTATAACATTATCCTTCAATAGTGTTAATAAATCAGTTATCCTGTAATAAAATATTTAATATTTGTATTAAAATATGGCATATAAATTTCTTCAAAAAATATTACATACAAATTCTGTTTACTTTCCTTTTCTTTTCTTTTCCAGTACACACGCAATCCTACCACTTATTTTTATCCTAATTTTTTTAAATACTTTTCCTAGTATATGCGTTCTAAGTATATTCGAAAGGAAAAAAGATATCTTAGGTAAGGATATT